>APFE030933061.1:3577-19393 GCA_000404065.3 Pinus taeda | reverse complement strand
TAGTAATTTATTAAGAATAAAAAATCTTTGTGCTTAGACCACCCTCCCATTCTATAAATGATTTCTCTAATTGTCTCTTAGTTCAAGTAATTATAGCCTTTTCATGTGTATAGGAACTTACATTTTGTGATGGATGTGTTGGTAAAAAAATGATCTACCTTTGGATAAGGCAGAATATATATAAATCAAGGTATAATCAACTATGCCCCAATCCCTTAATGATGTTTAGAATCTTGAGATGATTGACTGTTATTCATTTGTATGTAATCATGAGAAACTTAATCCACCTTGGATTGAGGTCATATGCCCTATTCTCAGCGTGATTAAAGAGATGGAAGAGTGATGTGGTCTAGCAGTACTCCAATTTCCAACCATGAATTTAAAAAAAAAAATCTTTCTTAGTGGGACATCCCTCACAACAAGTGGCTTGCATCCATAACTCTTCTATGTTTGGGGAGGTACTTATATTTATTTTGTCCATGGGAGGAGTTGGTGGACATTACTATGGAAATGATGATATATTCATTATGCAGAGGGCTAGATTTTATGTCGTCATCTTGCAACTACCTTCATTACCCTTTCCAATGTCCTCCAGAGGATTTTGGTCTAGATATGGACATTATGCTTCAATCTATCTTGTGGAAGAGTATTAATGTGGCTTATTTAATGGTTGCTCGGGCTTTATTGGGCATCTACAAGTTGATATTCTTTATCAATTTTGGAGAATGGCTCAACTTTGTTGGTGTGTTATATGCTGGCATTTAGTGGCTCCCTTTGATCATGGTGGAGCCTCCATTTATCATGGAACATGATAATGATGGTTTGCTGCTTGATAGCATTTTGGATTCGGCCAAAGATTTGTTGGAAGCTAGCCAGAGGTAGGATGATATGGAAGAAAAATGACGACAATCCTTTCAACTTCTCTTAGAAGCTAAATTTATTCGTGACTTAAGAAATATGGAGCATTTAGTAAATGGTTTTCATGAGGAGGCTTTCTCTCTCATTGCCTGGGTATCAACACTTGAAAATATCATTTCAAGAAGCGCCCATTTTGGCTCGAGAGGCATAGATTTGAGCGTTAATCCTAAGAAAAAGAAATCAGATTGTCCATGAGGATCCAACTCCCTTGGTAGTGGCCACAGTTGATGGATGGCAATAATGTTAAATTGTTTTGTCTCTCTAATGTATTATGTTATCTTTCATATATTACCTTATCCTTGGGTCTTTTTGTCACGTTCTTAGTAGAAGTGTTTTCTGTATAAGCTTAAATTACAGCTCTAGAGTTAGCATACTATTTACATGGTCAAATGTTTATATCTATGGTCAAATATCATAACGATACTTTACGGGTTTTGGCCTATATTTGAGTCATTATTAATACAAAACCCTTACCCATTTATTAAAAACAAAAAAAAAACAACTATGAAAGTATAGTTAACTAGAATCTAAAATTTCGAAACAATTTACTATCTATGTTATGCTCCCTAAAACATTTTCTCACTATATATAGCCCAAAAGAAAATTTAGAGTGAAAATAGTGGATGACTCATTTGGAGGAGTCAAATCTAAGCTCCATATACTATGATACCAAGTATTATGTACCAAATACTACAAAGAATAAAAATAGAAAGAATAATTCCATGCCTTGATAATGGTAAAGAGATAGTGAATAAAAGGCCTCTTCAAAGGGGAAACCTTCTTTTAGACAATATGAAATGCACAAGATGTTTAGTTGAATGGATCACTTTTATTATAAATAGGAGATAAAGAGGGCATGATGTATCCTATACTCTAGGATGACCTATCTATAACTAATATAATAATAATTAAATAGGGTTGGACCCTAAAAAATTCAAACACATATTAGTATATGATAGGAAGACAAGAGTATTTGATGCAATCATGATTATGCAGTGTAAAAGTGGGAGGTAGAGAGTTGATATACACCAACAATTGTGGTTGTCCTCCCATTCTCTTCACCAATAGTCATGTGTGTGAAGTGTAGCATGGAGTGAGTACAAAGGTAGAGTAAATTCCAAGGTAGAGGACAGAGTATAGAGGAGTGGAATGGCCATTGTGAAAGGTGGGAGGTGTAAGGTAGAGTAAGGTTTCTAACAGGAATAATGGAACACATCCTGCACGTGTCAACTCTCTACATCACTTATTCATAACATGCAATATGGGGTGGGAAGAAGCCAAAGGGAAAAGAGATGAAAGATGGTGTACTACATTATGTGGACTCCACTCTAAGAATTTAATGTATGGAATTCAACAAAAGGTAGCATGAAAGGTCTTGATGAGGAAGTGTACAAATAAAGAAATGTTATGTGGAGGTTGTGGCAAGGAAGAAAATTATAACCAAGATAATTCATAATGTGAATGTGAAGAGAACTAGTTAAGGGCTAGAAAAAATTAAAGAAGGAAGACAAGAAGATCAAATGCCAATTGACTATGGAGGCAATTACATCATAAGGGGAAATAAATGTGAGTGAACAAGGAAGATTGAAAATTATTTGGATAAATACTAAGATTAGTAGGCTTGAGCCATTGTAAGGCTTCCATTGAATGTGGACTTGTAGCATAGATCATAGAAGGTATAATTTACAAATGTAGTAGTAGTTGGTGAAGAATAAGTTCATTATGCACCAAAGCGTGAAGGGGAAAAGGATGAGTTACTTAATAAGGTAAAATCTTCATTTTTTAATAAGAGCGTAGAGATATGAAAATACCCGAGATAAACAAGTAGGAAAATGGAGAGTGAAGAGGTGAATGATGTAGTTAGGGTTTTAGATGAAGAAGTTGAGAATGGGAGTTCATGGAGAGTGAAAGATGATGGGTACAAATGGGAAGAACGTTGGCATTTTTTTTTGTTAGAAGGCATAGAGATATTCTAACACCACCACAAAAGTTGATCGATTAGGTTATTATTTTGATATAATGTTGTAGTGAAAAGTAATCAAAATTTATCCTTTAAACAAATGTTTCTTCTGTTTCTAACTTCAATTTTATATGGATAAAGAAGTGATTCTTTTTTGATACCTTTGGTTTTGGTAGTGATTGAATAGTCTTAATCCCATGTATTTAAAACTTGTGCTACTAAGAGATACCTACAACTATCAAGGGTTAGAATTTCTAGCATATCACTTCCTTTAAGGAACATAAATGTATTGAAAACCATTAGACATTTCCTAGGTACTTATTAGTTTTCATACTTGACAAATATCACGATGGAGATAATGACTCACATTTTATTTTAATGAAAAATAATGGTGGTATCCCCACACAAATCACATTAGTGAGGGAAAATTAGAGTGAATTCAAAATATTAACTATGAGAAGCATCATTATTTATGTAGGTATTTCCATAATCATAGACATATTCTCTATGGCTATCCCTATATGGGATGAGATAAAAAAAAAAGATATGAGAGGTTTTAATTGAAGATAATGAGCCATCCTTATGGAGTTGGATGTTGTCCCTTAACCATCCTCATCAAGTGATGAATATAATGATGATATTGTTCCATTGTAGGCCAGGAGCTCTATAGAGGAAACAATTGCTGACCCTATGAAAGTTGAGCTGATTATTTAGGGTTCAAATTATTTAATGTTATATGTATTTTGGGTTTCATTGCAATATATAACAATCCTTTCTCATCCCCATTTCTTCAAGATCAAGGCGCTTCTAGTGTGGATTCGGTGTATTGTGGGTATGGAGGATCCTCATGTGGTCTCTTAGTAGGCATGTTGTATTGGTGATGTCCTTCAAGATATCAATTCTCATATGAGAGGGAATGTATCAAATACTATAATCTATCAAAGGCATAGCCTATATTCTAACACCACCAAAAACATTTCTCCATTAGGTTAGTATTTTTATAGAATGTTGTGTTTAAAAGTAATAAAAAGTTATCCTTTAAACACGTTTTTCTTCTCTTTCTAACTTCAAATTTATATGGATAAATAAGTGATTCTTGGTGGATACCCTTGGTTTTTGGAAGTGATGGAATAGTATTAATCCCATGTATGTAATTCTTGTACTAATAAGGGATACTTGCAACTCTCAGGGGTTAGAATTTCTGGCATATCCCTTCCTTTAAGGAACATGAATGTATTGAAAACCATTAAATATTTCCTAGGTACTTATTAGTTTGCATCCTTCATTAAATCTCCACTATGCAAAGGGGAAGATGTCACCCCCTTATGCTCTAGGTCCCTTTATCCCTCCCATCTAAGATTTATGGATGGTTATTTTTGATTCCGTGGTTTTGTGAAACCACTCATCATAGACATTCCTACTTTGTTGGTGTATTCCCATGCAATATGAGAATTTTCCTCTCTTCAACTTAAAGGAATTTTCAAAATTTTCTCAAGGCAATCTTATTTCACCTTCATATTCAAGTAGTTATAAGGAGACATGAAGCAATTCAAGGAAACAATGGAGGTCTAAGGTAAAGGGAAGGAAAGTAGTTCTTTTATATTTTTATTTTTCATCACTTATATCTTGAACAATGGGGGTTATCATTATCATTTAGAGGTTATGAGATTTTATTCTCCTCCCATTAAAAGAAGAGATTTTTTTCTCAATACTCTTGGACTAGGCTTTTTCACGATGTTTCAATCAATGCTTTGGTTTCATTCACCTTTGGTGGTGCAATTTTCCTCATCTCCCTTTCTATTATTTTCTAAAGCATAATCATAGTTTTCTTAGGATTATTAGGATTTTTTACTCTTGATCTTAGCTATATATGCTACAAGAATGGGAAATATTAGAAAATATCCAATGACTCGTTTGTGGAGCCATGAAGATATGCAAAGAAATCTACTTGATTGATTATTCTCCACAAAGTATTGTGTAATATTTTTAAGTTTATTGTAAATACATTATGTGTGTTTTTTTTATTAATGAAGTTTATTTGAAGAAAAATATAGAATGAGTAAACATCTCATATTTATGTGTCTTCATTGAATGTTGAATACATTGCATGTTATGATTTATTAAGAACATTTGGTCGTTGTTGCATCATAAAACTTGCCTTACCCTACAAGATTCCTTTATCAATAAAGCCTCATCATCCCACTTATCTTGTATTAATTTGTTACCACCTAAAAATGTTACATACACCTTATGAGATGTTATGATTATAAGCATTAACTATAAAGTAAAGAAACATTCATTGCTTTGGGGAGATTCTAAAGTGTTGTTTCTCAACATTTCACCTCTAATGTATATTAGAAAATATGCTAATAAGTTGTGTAAGCAAGAGGTCATCATATTCATGCTATTTTTCTTTTTTGGTCATCATATTCATGTTATTTTTATTTTTTTGGTTCTCTTGCTTCCATGATCATTTTGTTAAATCTCTTTTCATTTCTTCCATTAATGGTTTTTCTTCTTTATCATTATGGTCATTTAGTCACATCTCCTTTCATTTCTTCCATTAATGGTTTTTCTTCTTTATCATTTTGTGGATCCTTATTATTTGGATTTGTATGCAATTGTGTTACTATATCCTAGTTGGGATTGGGGTCTTTACTTTTATCCATCATAGTTAGGGATCATTACCTTTGAAAAAATAATTCAAAACATGTTGTGCCAAAATGGTTTATTGAATTAGCTTAAAGGAACATGTTTTAAGAATTTATTTTCCCATGTTTTTCTTAATTAATCACATTAATTAAGAGGAAAATATAAGAGTAAAGGTCTTGGTGAAATTAAAAGTTCTCAAGGGTTTATTATTTAAATATTTTATCTCTAAGTAGCATTATTAGAGAAGTTGCCATTTTTTGTTTTTGTTTTCTTATCTTTATTTAGCTTAATTAAAGTGTGTGCACTAAATGGTTTCCTTTCTCATTATTACATGGTATCTAGATATAAGGGAAATACACATAACACATTCATAAGAATTCTTGTTTAGCAAAATGGTGCAAAATAACTATTATGGTTTATAGTTTAAACGAGAAGTAGAACCCATAATGCATGTTAAAGCTTTCAAATCTAATAATATGATTTACATCCCTTCTCACACTCTGAGACTTATCATTATCATTTTTCTTTTTCTTTTCAACAATTTTAAGTACCTATTAAATCTTAATGATTTTTTTCTAATATTTTTAAATATTAATCCATGAAAAACTGTAATTTATTTAGTATTTTAATTTAGTCAATTTACTTTATTTTAAGAATTTGAAATTATATCTATTTATGTTACAATTTTGTAATTTATATGTTAATTTGCACTTAAATCATAAAAGAGAAAAAAATAAAAAAATGATTGAAAAGAAAAGTGAAAAGTAAAAATTTGAAAAAAAATAATTAAGAAAAAAAAGAATAAAAGTAAAGTGATTTAAAGAGATAAAAATAAAGTGATGAAACATAATAATAAAAACAAAAAATGTTTGTGAAAAGGGGAAAGTGACTAAAAGAGAAAGATTAAAGAAAAGTGATTAAAAGGAAAAAGAACAAAGAGATCTCAATTAATGATTCCAAATTTTTAAATGTGGATTATAATCTAATTTAATGTAAAGAGAGATTTTTAACATTTTTACTCTGAAGGTGTTCTTTTTTGAAATTGGTTAGGTTAGGCATTGTCTACTTTTTTCATCTCCATTTGACATTCGTTCGTCAATTGTTTTGACATGGGTCAACTTTAACTTAAGAAAAAAAAAAGAATTACACATCTTATTGTAAAATGGACCAATAAAATTTTCTTATATATAAATGAATGTTATAAATAATAATGAGGAAGTTATGATGGAAGAACTTATTAGAATCAGAATGATCTCAAACCCATAGGAAATTGGTAGGTGGTGAGGCATGAATCTAGTTTTTTAAACTTATTAAAAGTAATGGACTATTTTGCTAAATAAAATTTGCTTATATATAAATGAATGTTATAAATAATAGTGAGGAACTTATCAATGATGAACTTATTAGAATTGGAATAATCTCAAATCCCTAGGAAATTGGCGAGCAGGGAGCCACGTGGCACGAATCTAATTTTTTAAATTTATTAAAAGTCAATGCAACCTAACAAACTCTATAATACACTACAATGATCGATAAAGGCATAAGTTTAGATACATAAATAAATGCATATGTATATATTATTATGCAAAAAGAAGAATGCATATATTCATTTGCATATATGAGCTAAATAACACATAAGATTTGAACACCAATAAACATACAAAGATACACATGCCCAACTAAAAGTGAAACAAAAACAAAAACAAAAAAAACATAAGGAGAAATCAACCCCAAATTCATAAATGTAATAGTTGGATATTTCTTGGTTTTAATATTGTGCTTACGAAGATCAAGGCACCCATATTCACACAATTGGTCATTTGGAGGTCAACATTAACAAATTATGAATTCTTATCAATAATTATTAAGTGGATGGTAAGGATTTAACCTCTGTGAAATATTCTAAAATTTTCATAGTAGTATACAAAAATCAATAATTGAGATTTATTCCAAAGTATTTATGTATTTTTTATCATTTTAATTAAATTAATTAGTTAAAAAAATGTTATATGAACAAGTGTCATATGAAATGAGTTATGGTTTTTTGGGCATGTAGTATTGACAAGCCATAGTAATGACCCATGATATTATAACAAAACCTAATTACAATTTAAGAATCTCCATGATAAAGTAAAGATAAATATATTTAAATAATTTTTAATATCTAAATTAAATTAAGTTGTTATTTTTTATTTTTAATGTTTGAAAGTGAATAATAATAATTTAATTTTAAGATTATGCTAAATTATATATTTAATGATATTTGATATTTTTTCATTTAATTTACAAGGTATATGTTTTTAACTCTTTCTTGAATTTGAACTATAACATTTTACCCAAAAAAAATACTACTCTTTATGGTTGTTTTATATATAATTATATATATATAATATATATCTATAATATATATTACATTTCTCTTCTTTATATTTGTTTGTTTGTATATGAAATTGAGATTTGTAATTTCTCCATTCCACATACAAAACAAATATATTTAAAATAAACAATTCAATAATGTAAAAATTTTCCAAATTATAAATGTATATCATATACTTAGTAGGTACTCCTTCAAATCAAGAGTGAGGAGTGTTTACTTATTGTTTCAAATTAAAAATGGGGAAAATGTTTACTCACTAATTATTAAAGAAAAGTAAAGCATAAGAACAAAATTATTAACAAAGTTAACATTCAAGTGATGGAAAAATTATCACATCAATTAAAAAAACTCACTTTCATTTAAACTACATATTTCCATTTTAAAATATTATAATTTATTTTATTTTTTTTAAATATAATCATTTTTTAAGTTATTTATAATCAAATTCACTTTTAATTAGCATTATTTTAAAAAAAATCACATTTAAATCTTTATATTAATAAAAATGTGATAATCTTACTTACTACAATTATATTACATATTTAAATTACTAAGAAATATGAAATAAATATACTATCACTATAATATGACATTGAAAATAAAATATAAATAAGCAAACTCATGCAAGAGATCAATTAACGAAGTCATAAAACTTTTACAAGAAAAGAGTTTATTTTATTAAAATATAATGAATTATCTTCATCTTGGAACTAGGAAAGGTACAAGGGTTTTACATAGGTTGATTCTAATACGTGTAGTGGAATATTTATTTATATATCATAAATAAAAATTAAATATATTCATTTTTAGGATGTAGTTATGGGGCTTCATGTTCAAAATCCATGATACCTACGATGTAGTGGGGAACAAACACCTTAAATTAAATTAAATTTAAACAAGTCATTTTCGGCATGGCGTTTTACACTATTCTTGATGCTAGCATATTAATACCTAACCAATTTTTTTATATAGCATAAAATTTCAAATTTTTTGTATAGAAATTATGGCTTTGGGAATCCTTAAGATAACTCCCACACAAAATTGCTTTAACTAATTATAATAAAGTCTCACCTTAAATTGTTTCTTAGGTATTTTTTTATGACTTAACTACGGTTAACTACATGGTCACTAGTTATTGTGGGACCCACACAAACCGTGCAAAGGCAACCTTAATTTCTTTTGGAAATATGAGAAAGAAAGAAAGAAAATTAGAACGTCCACATGGCTAAAGATACCCTATGGGACCTTTTTTACAGTGCAAAACTTGAAAAAAATATGTACATTAAAAGGTTTAATCCTCTTCAAAATGGATCTATATCCGTTCTATATATGCATTTAATATGTGTAACTTTTCATTTTTAAAATTGTATTTTTGAATGCATAAATGGATACAATGCCTTGAAAGTTTACTTGGACACTTGGATTGTGTAAACTACACCACATAAATTTGCAATTCCAACAAATCTTTGCTATACAAAATTTAAATTTAAATTTAAAACCAAAATTAATGGCTCTAGGAAAATGACTCTAAATTAATGTAAATTTTTTAAAACGAGATAACTAAAATTCTAAAACAAACCCCCTTCTTTATGTTGATTGCAGAATATCATGGAATCTGAAGGTCACTCCAGTGAAAGATGCTCTTTATTTAATCTCATTATCAACACACATTGACTTTAGTCATTTCCTATGTGTAATAACATTTTTTGTGTGCGAGTGTCCACGGGGACCTATGGTAATGTTTCTCCTCATTATGGTTAATGTTATAGTTTGGATATAATATGTATATAATATTTTGACATAGTGGTATGCTTGGAAAAAAAAGATTTAGCCAGGTGGTTCGAGAAACGTCTGTCGGACAGGCATCAACACAAGTGTGAGACTATTGCAAGCCTAAACACATTTCCTCCCCTCCATCCTCCACCCTATATTTCCTTTGGTGCAACATGTTTAGAGTAACATCATAGACATGTTCAATTCCTTCAGTGTATCTTTGCACATTTAGAAGCAATTGCTAATATATTTCATGTGTCATTCATGTTATGTAACTTTCCCTTATATTCTCCCTTTTACTTCTCTTTCATAATAGTTACTTTAAAAATATAATTATTAAATATTAATATACATAATCTTGGTTGAGATTACCTTTGTTGATTTAGAATAAAAATCCTTACAATTTTATGATAGTTATGGTTTTTCATAACTATTAAAATTTTATTATAATTAATATTGTGGAGTAAATTTTAAACGAATTATAGGAATTAATTTAAAATTATTTTTTTAATATTTTAATTATAATAAATTATTAAATTCAATAATTTTTTTAAATTTTAATTTCTTAATTATCAATTTAATCTTATTTAATTTTTTTTAATTTTTAATTTTTATTAATTAAATTAAATATAATTATCTTTTCATCTTTAATTTATTATATTATATTATTCATGCTTTAGTTCTTTGGTACTCCCCATACTTTTAATTCATTTTAATTATATATTTTATATTTTTCAATATATTATTTTCTGAGTTATAGGCCTTCTTCATGCTCCATTAGAACTAGTTCATGGTGTGAATGGAACCCCTTTAGATTGTGGATGGTGTGAATGGAACCCTTTTAGATTGTTGTTTTCTATTTATAGTGGCACCTTAGATTTATGAAAGGACTCCTCTTTAGGCACTAAGCAAACCTAGTGTAAGCTTCTAAGTTGAATTTTGATGGAAAATTAACATTTATTACACCAAAGTTTGGTGAAACTTTACTTCTATGGATCCACGTACCCAGTGAAGGATTAGTCACATGAATCATGCAAAACTATAATTATGAATATGCACAAAAGCATTGAACCCACTTTCTATAGCTTTTCAAAGTGTTTTTGGATAATGTTTAATAGTCATGGGAGAGTCTTTGTTGTATTATGATGATGATTAGAGTCTCACTAAGATGTATTGTAGCATGATCATAATCACTATTATTCTTTATAATTACTTATTACAAGTTTAGTTGTAAGATTGGACTACCACACATTACAATATTATCATCTTTTAAGCAAAAATTATAATTATTAAACTTGATTATGATTATTGAGCAATGTTTTTTATCAATAAACTATATATAATCCATACGAAGAAAATGTTATCATCTAACATTTATAATAATAGAAAAAAATTAAATACATGATATATAACTAAAAAAAATACAAATAGATTACATAAAATTTACTATCATCTAATATTTATAATAATAGCAAAAAATTAAATACATGATACATAATTAAAAAAAACATACAAATAGATTACATAAATTTACTTTACATATACATATTTATCATACTTTGTTTTATTATTATTTAAATATTAATCTCTTTAAAATGTAAAATTAGGAAAAAAAAAACGTTCAAAATTGATTTTCTTTATAATATTTATAAATGTAAAATTTATATTTAATATATATATATATATATATATATATATATATATATATATAGATTTTATTTTTTATATATATTATTATTATCTAATTTTAAAGTCGCAGCCATGCTATACATCAAATTGGTTTATGAGACTCTGTTTGTGGTACAAGAGACCTATCTCCACACATGGATTTGAGTGTTAAGTCTACAAAGGCATACATACTCTACCTCTTTCTACCCTTCTAGTTTTGAATCTGTGACCTCTTAGGAGGAAACACATGCTCTTAACTATTAGGCTAACTCAAGTTGTAACTTTAATAATAGAAAATTCAAAATAAATTAAAATTACATCCTCTAAATAAAATAGGTATTATTGTTTAAAAAATGCAACCTAACGTATTCAAGTGAAAACTAAACATTTATCATATTTAGATTTTCATAATAATGAATAATGAGTAGACTTATTTTATTTTATTGATTTAATATAAGAACTATTTTCTAACTAACAAAAAGTTAACAAACTGATTTATTATGCTTATAGATATGTTTATTTTGAAATAGGACTTCTAAAATTTTTATGCCCATAGATATGTTTATTTTGTAAAAGGTATTTCGCAATAAAGTTTGGTTAATCTCCATGATTAAGAATCTTGTTACATGTTTTCTTAAATGTATATATGTTTAATTTATATGTTAGTTCTTTTTATAATTAATAGTAATATTAATTTTAAATAAAGTTATAATTTAGTTAATTTTTATGATTTTTTTAAATCTTGGTAATATGAGATGTATCATGGAGTAAATATTTTCATATTTATCATGGATTGATGCATATCATCATTTAATAACCATTTAAGTTACGTGGATGCCCTTGTATATTAGTAAATGTTTAAGAAAAGGAAATATCCACACTTTATCCACCATAATCCTCATTGGCACAAAGTCGATGAACTTGTTGGGCCTTGGATTTCCTTCTCCTCTTTACTTGGATTTTCATTATCTTTGTATATATATTTCCACTTATACAAAGTGTTGAACAAGTTTTTTCATTGATGTCAAAGGCATCGTTGTCATTGATGTGGGTCAGTCATGAAGCAAGATGATCATGTGTTAAAGGTCAGTAGTGAAGCAAGATGATGAAGTGTTAAAGGGTGACCCTCAAATTTAGAAGGAATTGTTGGACATGGAATAGGGATATGTTGTTTTGGATAAATGGTGTTGTATAAGAAACCCTAATGCAAAAAACCTTGTGCAAAAAAAACTGCAAATTGTTCATCATCGTAAGTATTGGGAGCAAGGTCGAGGATCTACATGTCAAGGTTAAGGCTAAGTGTCAACATGGAAATGATTGGAGCATGAGCTCAATGTAGTATTGATAGGACTATATTGTGATGAGTTGTTCAAAACATTACGTAGAATATTTTAGGATGGAATACCTACTAGCAAAACCCCATGTGAATTTTGAGCCATTAGAGTGACTTGGATTACTAAGTGTTTAGTAAGTCATTTATACAAGTAATGTGACTACCAGATTCGAGTATTTCCAGGGGCTGAGTTAAAATTTGTAGAAGTCTCTTAGCACAAACAAGATTCTATAATGCATCATGGATCTAGATCTAATTCACATCCAACATGGATGGGTGTAGCATTCTCCTTCCAAAAATGGTGAGTTGGTTTCTTTATTTGGTTGTCCTCTTGCCTTCATCATCTTCCTATGTGAGGAGTGCTTCTCGATTGGACAACTATAGCAATGACTGATGTACTATAAAGAATGGTTCAAAGTTGAAACATGAAAAAATCCAAGAATCTGTTAGAAATAATACTGAGAGGGGGGGGGTGGGGGGGGTGAATCAGTATTTCTCAATTTATACAAAATATTTTCAGATCTGACAATTTAAACTTTCATATACCTTCCAAACTTATAATTAGATGTTTTTCATTAATTTGTATGTGAGAACCATAGAACAATGAGCAGGAACACAAAATAAACAGTCACACCAAGGAACAAAAGATGTAAGGTGGAAACCCAGTGTGGGTCAAAACCACCTGCTGCAATATGTCTCTATCTTCTTTCAATAAGAAACTTCTTCTTACAATGATTTTGTACTAGTGCATTCCTTTGCCAGTACGCAGGCTGCAACCTGCAGAGAGCTACAACCCTCTCTCGTTTTCCAGCTTCTCCTGGAAGGGAGCTACAACCCCCTTAGCTCTTGTACTAGCTAAGTTACTAGTACGTAGGTGCTGACCTACAGAAGGCTACTACCTTCTCTTTCTTCCAGGGACCACGTTTCATAAATTTTCAAAATGGATCCAAAACATCAAGTACATGTGCATCACCCAATCTCCTTTAAACAATTAACTTCTCAAAATGCAGTAACCAGAAAATATCACCAGTAACCAGCCACCAATTTAAATACAGCTAAAATATATTTCAAGAAAAGGTCCGCAACTTCACCGAAGGAAACCTGCGGATATCCGCACTTCTGCCGTGAAGAGACTGCGCAGCTCCGCACCTGCTCCGCTGATTTAACTGCACACCTCCACACCTGTACCTTCTGTTGCGCTGCATTCCTCCTCCCTTGTGCCTTCTGCTGCACTGCGTTCCTCCGCACCTGCACCTGCACCTTCTTCTGCGCTGCGTTCCTCCGCACCTGCGCTGCGTTCCTCCGCACCTGCGCTGTGGATCGCCTACGGACCTCTGTATAGAGCCAAATTCTCAGTCCTCCAATGTGCCACAGACTATCAGATCCACAAATCTGAACATGCGCCAAAGAGATCACGACCTATCAATAGATCCGCCTTACAATTTACAGATTTCTCATTTATCTAGATCTAGCTTTTCAAACCGATCACCCAAAATTTCAGATCTTAAGATATTCAATTTTCAAGTACCTAGCCAAATGATCTCCTTTCCTTTTTATAGGCAAGCCCTTACTCAAACCATGGATCAAAACCATAGAAAACCAATACAAGGGATCCAAAATCTGGGTTTAATATTTTAGATGCCAAAACTATGGACCAAAACCATAGGATCAAAAACGTCGGACTAAATACCATGGACCAAACATAAGACGCGCGTTTTTCTCTGCATGAAAGTCCATGCATTTTAGGTTCTCACCTTTTTTGCGGGAGCTCTGCGAACATATCCACACTTTGTGAATGGCGTGCCTGCGGGTCCGCACCTTTTGAATGCTGCACCTGCGAACCCCTTATTTTCTTCCATTCTAAGTAGGCCGATCATCAATCTTTGCTACTGGCCTGTTGCACTATGATCTGTCACCTGTATGAGAGGGTTGCCATCAAGTACAACATATGTACCATAATGCCAACAATCTCCCCCTTTGGACTTGATGGCAACAACAACCCATCACTCCCCCCCTTTGACATCAAGGGAAAAGGGGCGGACTACCATGCTCCCCCTGAGTACCTGCTGAAAACTCTGAATGAGCTCACCCTTTGTATATGCTCTGTGCTGAAATGCTGTCTGCAAAAAGATGTTCTACAAGAAAGAACATGATTATAAGTAACCTTCCTATCATCAAGACTCATACATACATCCATCCTCATCCAAGAGGGAATATACAAGATAGACACGAATCATTCATCCCATGCATAGTGGAGAAACCAAAATAGGCTATTACATGACCTTGATGTGAAAAGAAGTACATGACATAGAGATGAGAACAACTATCAGCAGAAACAACCTTCAGACCAGCACACATTGATCTATTCCACCATACAACTCGTGAGTAAACAAATCAAAGACTTCTAAGATAATGCCAACAATGCATCATTAGAAGAATATATGCTCCCCCTGAACCTGTGCCTGATGATCTCTGACCAAACCATAAACCAACGATTGTACGAGTATACCCCATATGAAACTTGCGTACAACCAACAATCTCTGAAGCAGATGAGATTCATCAACAAGATGATGCATCAACTACCCCCAGCTTTTGCCTGAGGTATTCAAAAGGTCTCCCTGGGCAGAGGTTTGGTGAGTATATCAGCAACTTGTTCCTTAGACGGAACATACTCCAACTTGACCTTTTGTTCTAGCACTTGTTCCCGAAGAAAATGATATTTGATAGGTATATGATTGGTCTTTGAATGCATCACTGGGTTCTTTGAGATGCTGATAGCACTTGTATTATTACATAGGATGGAGATAGGTGGAGTACAAGTGATTTGAAAGTCCTGCAAAGTTTGCATCATCCAAAGAAGTTGTGTGCAACAAGATGCAGCAGCCACATACTCTGCTTCAGCTGTAGATAAAGCAATTGAACTCTGTTTCTTGCTGAAACAAGATACTAATCGGGAACCCATAAAGAATGCACCGCCACTTGTGCTTTTTTTGTCATCCATGCTTTCAGCCCAATCTGCATCTGTATAAGAATGAAGAGTGAGATTTGTATCTCTTGGATACCATAAGCCATAGTTTTGAGTTCCTTGAAGATACTTGAAAATTCTCTTTACTGCCTGAAGATGGGTTTCCTTA
>APFE030933056.1:267931-319591 GCA_000404065.3 Pinus taeda | reverse complement strand
TGTACCAATTTACCCAAACGGGGCCCACAATTTGGCGTTTCATCTTCTAGGGTTAGGTTTTGGAATGTTAAGGGTTTTCCATTGTTTCTCAACAATAAATAGGCCTTTGAGCCTCATTGTAACGCAGTTCAGAGGCTTGTAACCGCCACATCTCTTCTCAGAGATAAGCTACCATCGCCCTAGCTGGTTTATTTTCAACTCTGTTTGTAAGCATATTTCAGTGGTTTCCATTAATGAAATGAAGTATTATTTCCACTGCATCTTTATGTATATGGTTATCTCTGTATTTTGTTGCATATGAATGTTTCCTTGGCATGCTCTAAATCAAATTTTGGTTCCTTTGTTGGAGCCTTGTGAACCCAAGCACTCTCTTCAGGCTTCTTGCCTTTGTCATCTCCTGTTGTGATACCACTCCAAAGCATGATATTTACATTCGGATCTTCCCCGCGTAGCTCAGACCTCATCATTTGCAGGTTCTAAGTTGGGGGAGGTTGGAGTACTCCTTTATTGTGCAAACATGCTATCAGCATGGGACAGTCCTCTGTCTTATGATCAAATAGGGTACAATATAAGCATGATGGCCTTGTCGGATTTGTACAATCACAGGCATAATGCCCATTCCTCTGCAATTGTAACATATCAGTTCTCCCAACCTCTTCATGGTCCCATTCCACCTCGACCTCGTCTCCACCCCTAAAATCTAGTGCATGCCATACCTGCATTTTGATCGAGGGCCCATGTTTTGGTCTAAACTCTGTAGGTAGGAGTCTA
Source organism: Pinus taeda (assembly GCA_000404065.3). NCBI lineage: Eukaryota > Viridiplantae > Streptophyta > Pinopsida > Pinales > Pinaceae > Pinus > Pinus taeda. The sequence continues at coordinate 318,820 of APFE030933056.1, read as the reverse complement.
ATCCATCATCAATTCATAACTTCTATAGGTAAGTTCATTGTGGCCTACTGACCTGTAGAAATTACAGAACAACTGCTAGGAATTATGTGTATACTTCTGCAATAGATGGCAGATATCTGTAGCATGCTTCCCTCCTATCTAAAAAATCATACACCATAACGTAGGCTTTGTGCTCAGTCCTGCTTGTGGCTCTGGTCTCAATGGCATTGGTCCTCCTCCTACCAAGTAGTTCGCGAAGACTAGACAATGGTCCTTGTCATGTCCCTGGCCTTTGCTCTTTACACACCATACCTCCTCACGCGCTTCTGGGTGAGCCGTCTTGTCTTGTTTCAAACTCTGCATCTCAAGGCACAAGTTTTTCAGCTATGCATGGATCTATTGAACTCCCAGGTTAGGATCTTGTATTGGGATCTCGTGCAATCTCATCGTGATCTCCAAGGCCTTGACCTAAGTGGTTAGCTTCTTTTGTGACAACACATTCCTTAGATGCGGCATTAGCGATGCTACAAACCATCCGTGGTGTTGCCCATCCATCAAGGTCATATTGGCTTCACGAATTGTACACTTCAATCTCTGATCTAGCTCCCAGGGGGTCTCACCTGGAAGCATCGTGATTTCCTTAAATCCAATGATCGACTATGTCTCTGATTTTGGCCTGCTAAATTCCTTATTTAGCGCAGCTTGGATATTCACGATCCCTCCATTTGGATTGTCATTAGAATGCTTAATGTACCAATGCAATGCGTGATCATGTAGAGAACTGACCAGAGTTTCTTTCTTTATATTGTCATCCGTGACTACCTACGCTTCCCATACAGCCCTTACCATGAACCAAAACTGGTCCGGATCTTCATTCCCTAATCCTTTAAACAACGACAACTTTATCGTGCTTGCCATATTGAACTGTGGTGGTGGCAGAGGTGGTGTGGGAAAAGATGGGGGTGAAGATGGTGAAACTGGTGGTGGCGTAGGTGGGAGTGGTATGTGTAGAATTCGCTGCTTTATCAAACTAATCGCACTTCTTGGTGAAACCTTCGCAAGCTCTTCCTTGCTTTCTCACGGAGGTGAAATCAAGGGGCTAGTTTCTAGTTCTACACTACCTTCGTTTATGTAGATCCTCCTACTTCGCGTAGCCCCAAACATCAATTTATTCACATAACCCGCTTTTCACACACTAGCATTTTAATCCAAGTGTTTAAATATTTAACGCACTTACCTTGTGGTCGTTTGAGGAAGCGTCATTCCGCCTCGCTATAGCTGACTGAAGTATCTCCCGCGAACTCAGTAATAAATCCTCATATAATTCAATCGAGACAGTGATCCACAATGCATGCGGTCTTATCTTCCGATGCTTCTAGTTTGCGCACCAACTCTGGAGTCCACACAGTAGGTTTGTCGAGCCTACACCTTCCTTGACTATCTGCTAGCTTTTCGATCCACTCATACAACTCAGAGGGGAAGGATGCAAAGAAAATTTCATGGATTTCTATATATAAGTTTCAATCTAACCACTTTTCCTTTGATAATCATAGATTCCTATTTTCTAGCGCCACAAACTCGTGAATATTTTTGTCCAACCACTCTTCAATTCCTTTCTTTGTCGGATTCTAATGATACGACATTAGAAATCTCTATGTAGATCTTAGTCCCAGCAACAGAACCATTTGTTGGCTTATTGGGGCCTGACGTAGGTTTAGAGTTAATTTAGCCAAACAAATCCTAGTACTACTGGCCCTTTTGGCAACAGTCGATAGAGCGCAGACTGAGGTCTCACCTAAAGTAGTATGGGAGGGTGATACAACCACGTTTCCACACTCTGGAGATGTCTAATGAGTTCAAGTGGTCTGTGGTTTGACCCTCCACGTAGGTTGCTTCGCGCACTTTCCTGTACTTCGCAACCTAATATGCTGCCCTCGCGCAACCCTACCCAGTGGTTGAACATCATGCTATACATTATTACCCAATACCTTGCTGGTATTCCAATGTTACTTAATTAGCTTTGCCTACTTGAGTGCTTTAAGTATACTTAACAATATAAACCACTCATGTAGCTGCTCGTAGTAAATAAAGAGTATATTTGTAAATTATATTAATCATTTATTAACCCAAGAACAAATACACAGAATTATAACAAAACTTCTCTTTATTAATTCCTTCCTCGGTTACAGACTCGACTTCGCCCTGCACACTCAGCTGCAGGGGTCCGCACACTCAGCTGCCGACTACTAGGCCTCTGTGCACTCAGCTGCAGAGCCTTCTCCTACTCTACGACCCAAAGATACACTTTACGTGCGACTTAATCACTTAGACTTTTTCCTACTTCTCCCATCTCCTTTTACACTTAGAGCCTCACTCTATTTATACAATCCCATGGTCCGTGGACCATGGGTAGGTCTATTTAGCTGACATTACATTACAACACTAAGGCAGAAAACCCTGTGACTCTATCATACTTCCGCGCCCAGCGCTCGTAATTCGTGGAGCTTTATAACAATATTCGGTCAAAACTTTGGCTTTCAGCCCCAAAACATGTCTTGCGGGGATTCCATGCCCAAGACGGAAGCTCAATGTGTCACATATGAACATATAAAGAAAGAAACACTGGTTAGCACCCTGTAGGATCATGTGCTGACCTGGTATATTAAGTACTCCAACGATAATCTAAATGCGAGAGTAGTGGACATCGAAGCAACACTAAATAGGGAATTTAGCAGGCCTAGATCTAAAGCACAGTCGATTATTGGATTCAAATAAATCATGTACTAGGCGAGATGCCCTAAGAACTAGATCATAGGCTAAATGGTACGATTCATGAAGCAAATATGAATTTGACAGATGGACAACATTGCGAGTAGTTTGTAGCTCTGCCACTACCACACCTAAGGAGTGCGTTGTCGCAGTAGAAGATAACAACTCAAGCAGAGGCCTTAGAGATTTCCATGAGACTACATGAGACCTCAATGCAAGATCCTAATCTAGGAGTTCAACAGATTCATGCGCAACTAAAGAATTTGTGCCTTGAAATGCAAAGCTTGAAGCAAGATAGGACAGTTCGACCAGAAGTGCGCGAAGAAGTATGGTGCGTGAAATGCAAGAGTCAGGGTCATGAAAAAGACCACTACCCAGTCTTCACAAATTACCTTGAAGGAGGAGGACCAATGCCTCTAAGGTTGAAAGCTCAAGCAGGACCTAGTGCGATGCTTGCTTTGTCGTGTGCTCTCTGTGAAGTAGCTGGAAAGCGTGCCATGGATAACTGCCACTTGTTACAGAAGTATACACAAACTTTGCAACAGTTGTTCTGTAACTTTTGTAGGTCAATGGGACACGATGAGTGTACTTGTAGGAGCTATGAAATGGTGATGGATAGAACTCCCACCTACAGAGTCTAGGCTGAAATGTGGCCCCTTGACCAGAATGTAGGAATGGCACGGAAAGGATTTCAGGGGCGCAAAAGCAGCCGAGGTGAAGGAGGACCTAGTAGAGGTCACAGACAGTTGGTTTGCTACAATTGCGGAGAGCCAGGACACTATTCCTATGATTTCACTAATCCAACGCGCCCGTCTTGAAAATATTTCACGTTGTTTGATCATGAGATAGAAGATTTCCCTACACTGATAGCTAGGATCCATGACAAGGGAGCACTACCCCCTCCCCCAACTCAGAACCTGTAGATGATGAGGTCTGAGCCATGCGAGGAAGATCCGAATGTAAATATTGTGCTCCAAAGTGGAATTGCGATGGGAGATGACAAGGGGAAATAGCTGGAAGGTAGTACCTACGTTCGAAAATCATCAATGAAAGAAGTTGAGTTTAATTTGGGGCATGCTCGAGAAACCTTCATGGAAGCTAAGAAGAACTTCATTGAGGCCTCCATGTCAGGGAGAAAGATCAGCCTAAGTCGGAAATGGATCTCTCCATGATCACAATTTTCTTCAAAACATGTATGAATCTACTGCGTGACAGTAAGGCTATAAAGGGGTTAGAAGAACTCATCAAAAAATGTGCTAGGACTGCACTAGGTGAACTGAATGTAGTCTGCAAGATCGGAAAGCATAAGATAAGGATGGGGCATGAAATGAGACTAACTGCACAGATTGGAGAATATGAGATGGACCAAGTCATTCTGGATTTTGGATCAGATGTGAATGTTTTATCTAAACAGACATGGGAGTGAATGGGAAGACCTGCACTGTAATGGTCTCTGATTTAGCTGAGAATAGCGTACCAGCAAAAAATCATACCCATGGGGTGATTGCAAGGAATAACTATGGATACTGAGGGAGCAAGCATGTTGGCAAATTTTGAAGTAATAGAGATTGTTGATGACAGAAATCCCTACCTCGCGCTCTTGGGAATTGACTGGACCACTGATATGAATGGGGTAATTAATCTGAAGAAGCAGAAGATGATCTTTGAAAAGAAGTCATTGCGCATAATAATACCCTTGGATCTTGCTGAGGGATCTCGCTATACGGAACTAATCCGTGACTATGAGAGTGATGATGATCTGGACTGCATCTACAAGATAATAGCGCGAGACCAAGACTGGGTGAATCCCACTACAGATGGATGGATTACATGGGAGCTGACAAGAGTTGACTACATCTACAAGATAATAGCGCGAGACCAAGACTGGGTGAATCCCACCACAGATGGATGGATTACATGGGAGCTGACAAGAGTTGATGCACTTCGAATTCCGTAAAGAAGTATAACGATGGTAGAATCGGTTACACGAAGTAACTACATTGAATTGTAACATGATGACCCAGGCGTTGTGCTGTGTGTTGACAAAAGTAAGAGATATACCTACTTATGATGGTATAAATGAGGTAGATACATTTTTGGATGCATTTGAAAGGGAGGTGTACACACAAGATGGTGGGGTACACACAAAGGAAGCTTTGATGATTGGTGTGAATGTAGGAGAATGACACGAGTACGATTTGGGAAGCCTAAGGTGTGACTGACAGACATGTATGATGGGTAGGATGATCCGCGCATGCATCTGACCACATGGATGCAGGGCTATAAAGAAAAGCCCCAACCTGAGCAAATGCACATGTACTCTACACTAAAATATCTGGTCAATAAGCCTGTGTTAGGGGGATGCATTTGCAGATGGCTTTTATTGTTCCAAGAATACAATTTTGAAGTTGTTGTGAAGCGTGGATGATTGAACACTAGACCAGATCACCTGTCACACATCGAGACAGGGGAGGAACCTACTAGTTTGGAGGAAGGATTACCTTATGTGTAGCTCTTTGTTGTGCGTGTAGTGGATGGACATTTTGAAGAAATAATACACTTTCTAACAACTAAAACTGTGCCGAAAGGATACTCTGTCCAGCATAAGAAGGAATTAGTGTTGCACGTGACAGATTTCTCTGTCATTGTTGGGCATCTATACAAGATGAGGAAGGATGAAATACTACAAAGGTATGTACCTAAATTTGAATGAAGCATCATCCTCACGGATGCTCATGGGGGTGCCACAGGAGGAAATTATGCAGGAAGAGAAACATCGCAGAATATTCTACGCACTGGGTTGTGGTGGCCAACCCTTCATCAGGATTCAAAAGCATATTGCAAGGCATGTGATGTATGTCAATGGATAGGAAGGCCATCATGGAGGGATGAAATGCCTTTGAATCCAAAAATGACATTGCAACCTTTCGAAACTTGGGCAATAGATTTTGTAGGACCTATTAAACCTCAAGGAAAGACATGCGCGAGGTATATTATAACTGCGATAGAATATCTGACTTGTTGGGAAAAAGTACAACCGGTGAAGGATTGCATGGGCACGACTACCACAAATTTTTTATTTTAACATGTACTAACATGATTTGGATGTCTAAAGGTCTTGATGAGCGATCACGGTACACACTTCCTGAACAAGACGATAAGTGCACTGACAGAGGAATTTCAGGTTTATCACCAAAAGAGCACACCTTATCACCCACATGCTAATGGGAAAATGGAGGCATTCAACAAAGTGCTTAAAAATGTGCTAAACAAGGTATGAAATGTGTAGTGAAGTGATTGGGACATACGCATACCTGTAGTGTTATGGGCTTATCGGACGACATGCAAGAAACTAACGAGACAGACACCTTTTAGGCTTGTCTATGGAGTGGAAGCTGTAATGCCTATGGAATACATTGTGCCTAGTCTATGCATAGTAGCGTTCATAGATATGATGGATCGAGAAGCCTTGGATGAGAGGCTCGCAGTTGGATGAGCTTGAAGAAGAACGTTTTTTGGCTATATTTCATAAGCAGGTCCAAAAGCAACGTGAAAAGGCACGACATGACCGACACATCAAGCTGTGCACATTCAAGGTAAACGATTTGGTGTTGTTGTATGATAGTAAGTTTGATAAATTCCCAGGAAAGTTCATGATGCACTGGTTAGGGTTGTATGTTATTAAGGAAATTACCAATGGAGGCACGGTACAGTTGGTCAAGTTAAACAGAGAATCCTTACCAAGAAAGGTGAATGGCAGTCACTTGAAGCGATACACCAGTGATCCACCGATGTGATTATATGAAAGTGGCATAGTCCTAGCACTCCAAGAAGCTGAAAGGAGGCACATGACTATAAACTACTCTACTCGGGAACTGTGCGATGTCAGGATTGTGCACAATCACGAAGTGTCACAGGGTCCACGACAGTGCGAAGATAGTTGCGCTGGCACGTAGGCCTGCTATAAATTAACCATTAAAGTCACTGTTCACTATCTGATGGTTGGTCTGAGGCCAAATGGAGTGGGTGATGTTATCTCAAAATCAGACCCTGGAAGGCTGCAAACTAGGAAGACTTCAAGTAACTGTTTCAAACCAATCTTTTGACTAAGGCTTAGCCTCCTTAGCCTGAGAGGGCTCTCTCAAAGGATTATTGATTTTGACTAATAATAAGATGGCTAACTCTTGTGGAATAACATTGACAAATATGAAGGCTGGATAAACATTACATAAGTTTCCATTGGGCCTATGGAGTCGAGTATGGTTTGAGTTAAAAACTTTTAAAACTCCAAATCCTAAGTGAGAAAAATAAAATGAAATCAACTTTAACACAGACCTTTGTCATCAGACTAGGACGGACAATTATATGCATCAAATTTTTAGTTCTAAGTGATAACAGGTTACATGCATTTAAGGTGGACTTTATGGGTTAGATTCTTGGAAATCTGCCGCCAATCTAGCATTAATGGACCGAATGTAGGGGGAACGATCGAATTCAAATTCCAAAGGCACTATAAATTAAAAATGGTTGTCCAGCAAACAAGATATTTTGGATCAGAGAGAGCAAGATATTTTGGGTGCACATGGAGATGAATATTAGGCTGGGGATCAATCGCAAATCATGGTTATCACCCAAAATCTACAACAGTTTGTAGAGCTTTACAGAGTTCAAAGAAGATTTCCACCATGTCTTCATCAGGGTGCGGAAGGACCCTACGAAGACGTGGCACGATTTATAGTATTTGGCGAATGAAGTTGTGTTATTCGTAGTCCTTGAGTCTTGGCTACCAGAGTGGCATGCTCCAGCTAGCTCTGTGGTGGAAACAGAGAAGTCCACAATGCAGTGCAAGAAGGAAGAGACAAAAAATCGGATGGCACAGCTAGCAGAAAAGCACAAGAAAGAAGAAGTAGTGGCTAAGGCCCAAGTAGCACGCGATGCTACAACATTGGTGGAACAGTAGTAGAAAACAAGTAAAGATGAGTGCGAAGGATAGAAGTCACCTTCGCCCGAGCCAGAGACAGACATAAATCAAGGTGGCCTAGACCCCCATACGATGTCCACCCAACTCAAACATCCACCACCACGAGAGCACGTAGAACCTCGAAAGAAAACAAAGGCCTCAAAGACATCATTCAACCCAGTCACCCTCACTGAAGGGGATTTACATGATATGAGTGAAAAAGTGAGGGATGTCACCGCGGAGGCCCTCCAGTAGTTTGAGAAACAACAACAATTGTATTAGGGGCTCTTCGGACAAAAATACAGGAGTTGCAAGTTCGCACTCCAGAGGTTTGCGTCGTGTCCACCAACCTCGCAGTCGGCACTTCATCTACCAAGGAAATGTTGTGTGCCAGGGTGATCAACATGATAGTGCTACCAGATGGGGCACTTACTATTGATAAGGATGCCGACATGGTCATGGTCAATGATTTGAAAGGGGTCGGATTAAATATGGTCTTGCTCCCTCAGGAGATGCTCTATCTTTTGCAGGATGAGTCACTGTGAAACTACGGGCTAGGGAGAGTCGCACTATACAAGTAATGAACGAGAAGTGCATCAACATTGAGAAGTTAAGCCTACAGTGTAATGAGGTAGTGGAGCAGAACAGGTAGATAATGCAGGTTATGGAGGAAACCTGCCAAATGGTCCCGAAGTTGGTCATTCAAGCATAGGAACCGGTGGAGGTGCATGTCCATAAGTTAGCCTCAGAGGTGTGCGACACAAGAGAAGAGATAGCCAGGGTTCAATTGGAGCTGAACTTGCAGATCGTAGAACTACAATTGAAGGCTCATCCTTCAATTCCATCGGAGGTCGAAGAACAGTGTACCGCCGTGGTCACAACAATAATGGCGGCGGTTGACAGTGCAGTGACAGACTGCATGAAGCTATTCAAACAATCATTTAGGGTCCTCACCACCCTGTAAGAGGACTCGAACATAGAGCACCTAGAGAGAGAGGCACACCAGCTGCAATAGAAATACGATGAGGTAAAATGGATCGCATAGATGATTTCCCTTACATAGAGGCTTGCAAGGATGCAGCAGGCAAAGGCGCTCAAGGAACAAGTGGATGTCGCTCAGCATAAGGAAGGAGTCTTAAAAGCACACCTACAACCATGGATCGATGAGCCATATAAATTATAGCCTCCATTGAAGCAAAGCTCGTGCAACTACAAGCAACTCAGGGGAGGATTCAGGGTAGGAGTTCAACATCAGCAGTCACCGAACAACATGTGGAGGAAGTCCAGCAGGCAGCCACTCAGTGCACTGCTAAACTTGCAGGAATCCAAAAAAGATGGGAGGTCTTCGTGCTAAGATCTCTGCACTTGCAGAATGACTCGAGGGTGAGTCACGATGTTTGTGTTGGGGGCCTATTGGGCGCAAGATCCCCCAAGGGTAGTTTTGGGGCTTAGAGCCCATATTTTGGTCCAATTTTGTAATTCCAATGTAAAGACTCCGCATTTTGTGGGCGTGGAGCATGTAGTTGTTAAAGAGTCATAGGGTTGTCTACCCTTATTTTGATAATTTAATATCGGCTGTAGAAGATCTGCGCATGGTCCACAAATCATGGAATTGTATAAATAGAAAGAAGCTCTAAGTAGTCAAAGGCATATAGGATCAAATAATGCAGATGTATGCAAGATAGTTCTGAAGTGTAAGTCTAAGTTTTGGGTCATATCATAGGTAGAGGCTCTGTAGCTGAGTGTGCAGAGGCCTAGTAGTCCGCAACTGAGTGTGCGGACCTCTGCAGCTGAGTGCGCAGGAAGAGTCGAGTCTATAATCATCTGGAAGCATTAATAAAGAGAAGTTTCTATCATTTCTACGTATTTATTTCCTGTTTATGCATCTGTTATATTGGGTATGAATTTCACTTTTAATGCTTATATGATGCATGAATGTGTATAACTATATTGGTTAAGTGAACGCAAGTAAGAACATTTGTTTATGCGAAGATAATTAATATTTGTCAATAAGATAAGTAAGAAACTTAGCCTAGTTTGGGAATTAGTGCAGTTCACTGCCCTAGCAGCGCGAAAGGACTTCAACCCCTAGATAGGGTTGTGCAAAGGTCGATTGTAATGGATCGCGAAGGTACTGAAGGGTAGAACAAAGCTCGAAGCCACCTGTGCAATGGCAGGTGTAGTTGGAATAAACTGACATCACAACCATATCAAGGGTGTGGAAACTTGGTTCCAGCATCCCCCCATTCTGCTTCGGGTGAGACTTCAGTCTGCGCTCCGTGGGCTGATGTCGAAAGGGCCAGTATTGTAGGGATTTGTTTAGCTAACTAACGTTGAACCTGGGTCAGGCCCCCTCAAGCCAACAAGGTGCAGGTGAACGTGTAGGTGTATGCAGTGGAGGTGGAGGCAGAGGTGGAGTGGACGGGTGAGGTATCCTCAGAATACCCTAACTTACTAACTTTAGTGCAATTCACGGTGTATTCAGAATAGTTCCTTCATCGTTGGTTGAAGAGGATCCCAATAGTGGACTGTATTTAGAGCCTAATTCTTCATTCCTTCTGAAGGGTTTTTTGCTTCGCATAGTCCCAAAAATAAAGGAAATGGCACAACCCATTTTTCACATAACAGCATCTTAATCCAAGTTTCTAGACATTTTAAATACTTATCTCGCAGTCCCTTGAAGAGCCTACACTTTTCTTCGCTATAGTTGATGGGTGTTTCAATCGCGAGCTCAGTGATGAATCCTCCTATGATACGATCAATCCATTGATCAACAACTTGCACAATGTTATTTTCTGAAGCTTCCAAGCACCTCACCAGTTCTGGAGTCCACACAATAGGACCATCAAGCCTCCACGTACCCTGACTCTCTGCCAATCTAGACAGCCACTTGTGCAATTTGCTAGGAAAGAAATAGAAAAAGGTTTTGGTTTCATCTATGTACAGGTATTTATTCAACCATGGTTCCTTGGATAACCAAGGGTTTCTGCTCTCCTAAGTTGCAAACGCGTACAATTTTCGATCGATCCACTTTTCAATTTCCTTCTTCGTAGGAAACCCACTTATTCGACATCACACATTCCTCCGATATATCCCGGTCCCAGCAACAGAACCATTTGTTTGCTTGATGGGGCTTGACCTAGGTTCAACTTTAACTTCGCCAACAAAAAAAACCCTAACTACTGGCCCTTTCAAAAATAACCTGCAATAGCATAGGCTTCAGTCTCACCCAAACCAGTATTGGGGGATTCTAGAACCAGGTTTCTACATCTAGAGGCATGTGTAATGGTTTCCTTATAACCTTGCATATTAGATTTGACTTCGCACAGAGCTAATCCTTTCGACAGACAACTACTGCAACTCTATCTAAATTACCTTTTGATCTATGCAAAGGTACTTAATTGTACTTACATGCATAAATATTCTAGATCTACCAGTTTCGCACAGTAAATAAGCATTAACAATTATTAAAAATATTATAAATTTGTTGACAGTGATGGACCCATCAACATGTAAGGGGATCTCCTCAGTAAGAAGTCCTAACTACACTCAAACCGTTTGGTGTAGGAGTCCCATCAATGGGTCATACGGTAATGCCTTAACCGTGATTTCACACAGAGGCAAGTAATATGTCTATGTTGGTAGCAAGGGAGTGATAACTGCAGTAAGACAAGAAAGGTGCATGAGAGGTTCTAACACACGGAGGGTGAGGTGAGTGCTCCCCGGAAAACTATGATAGCACTCGGCTTGGAAGGGAACACATGAGAAAAGATACATCACAACATGGAAGGAAAGTTAGCGAGCAATCCAAAGTGATGGTTAAACCAACATCACATTCCAGAAATATTTGTACATAATTATACAGAATAGTCTATACATGCATGCATAAGAAAGAAAATACATATATCATTTAGAGTAAACCAAATAGCATAGAATACAATACAACATATGCATGAAACGTTTTGGCTCTTGTTATATTAAGAAGTGTAAGTTTGAGTCATACAATACATCCATGTCCAACCACTAGTTCCAATAGTGGAACGTTACAGCCACAACCACCTTCTCCTCCAAAGATATGTACTAGCTCTGTGCAATGGAGAAGCCAAGGCTCATTATAATACTGTCCAAGCTTTCTCTAAGGTACTCCTATTGAAGCTTGGCTGACCAAATGCCTTTACAAAGAGTTATGAGGTTCTATTTATAGCAAAGGGTGGGGTGACCCTTGACATTCTCCTTTATGATAGTTCACCTACCCTCATGACTCTTCATCTACTCTATGACTATTACATCCAACTATTGACACTTGAACTTCCACTTGACATGACATTACATTACAATGCACATGTGCTCATGTGAGACAAAATGGCTTGAGGAAGCCATGCAAGACATCACTGACACTCGGTTGTTGTGGTGATACCAACTCTTTGACATGCTTGTGATGGTGAAGGTGGTGAGTGGTGCCTAGCTTGATCGTCCGTGATGGTGTGGATGCACCCCATGTTGACATCTTACTGAAGCAAACTCTTGCCTCCATTGCATCCGAGTGCATTGGTGTGACTCCTTCATCAAACTCATCTGCTAGAATGCGCATGGTCTTCTTGGTGCAACCAAATCGGCAACACACTAATGCATAGTGTCCATGTTCATCTTCCAATGTGTGTTGGTTGTCATGCACATCAATTATCTATTACATGCTCAGCTCTAGTCGGACTTGCTTCTTGTCTTCGCCTTGGTGAGTGTGCTGAATGGGTTGGATCACATGCATGTTGTTAAATCCCTTGCATGCGATCAACAACACTGCTCACCATGTCTACTCCATGCTAGCTACTGGGATGGATCTATAACTTGTACAAATGTAGTTTCATCCATGAGTGCATGTTGTGCCCCTGTTGTTCCTGTTCCTACTGCAACTCATTCGCTTATCTGTGCAACTCATGTTCTTCCTTGAGTTGCTACTTCGGCACATGCAACTCCTTCTTTGTTCCATTCTCTGTCTTTGAGTGATTGCACCATCACCTCATAGCCCGAGTCTCCAAAGTTTTTTTCATCATCAATGGATCTTCTTGAGCTTGCAACTTTGTTCTGCCTCCGTGTTGTCAACAACCTTCCTCTTGCATTCGTTGCATCCTATATGTTTCCTTCCACTGCTACTCATGATGTTGCTCATTGTGGTGATGTTGCCATCATATCTTGATGTTCTTGGCTACAAAAAACTTGATGTCTTCCTGAGTAGGAAAGCCCATAGACACTTTATCGACTGCATCCCCAAGTGTGCTCTGAACGGTGTCTTCGACTCTGATCTCCTGTAAACCATTTTGCTTGTGTTGCTGAGAGGCAGATGAACACCTATGATACCTGGAGACATGGAAACACTCATGGAAAGCAATACCTTAGTCCAAAACCAAAATGAACTTGAGAAATAACTTACAACATACCTATGTGATTGATCATGAAGGTCATGCAATTTCTGTTGGAAGGTCAGGAGACTGACTGCCAAGACTACGCAAGGCAAAGTTTGGGCTATTGGGAGGTTGACTGATTGCTAGAAATGTGGAATGCATAGTCCAGTCTGGTTGTTGACTATTTAAATTGTGCAATGTGCAATCTCAGCTAGCAATGGTTATAGGCTCAGTGACAGCATTGGGCAATTTTTTAGACCAGTAATCACTGACCCTCAAAATTTCACAATACAAGACTGGAGGACAATCACTGGGAAAAAATGCACATTTCCTAAGAGGAAAACGGAGCCTTCCCTCTCAGGATTGTGCAATGTTGTCTTCGTGAGGCAGAGTCTGGGCCAAGGTAGCCCAAACTCGCCGATGAGAAACTGAACGTGAATGTGAAGTCAAATGCATGGCAATATTGAATGTAAGCATAAGAGAGAGATCATGCATGCAAACAGTGAATCACAAATTCAGAAAACGAAACAACATGCATGTGGGTGAGGCAAGTCACTGAATCAACAACTGTTTGTGAAAAATAGTTTCATGCATATGACAACAATGAGATGTTAATGAAAACTGAAATGGTGCTAGTACAAGCTAGTATGTATCAAAACAACAACAAGCACTCACTGAATGTGGGATGTTAGAGCTACAAGGTCGATGTGAGGAATGAGATTTGCAGCATTTGATTGACAAGTTTTGATGAAATTGAGGTTGTGACACGCATGGCACAAATCTAGGGAAAGTGACACTTGGTGGGAGGTTTCTGAAATGATCCTTGCAGGTAACATCCAACTGCCAAAAATAGATCCCTGAAACAAGAAATGCCTTTGCATGCTACCTTGGGAGAAATAGCCCATGCATGGAAGTTTGTTTTCCTTGGTCTCAGAGGGAACCGATCAACTCAGCTACACATGGAAGAGGTTGCTCAATCTGGTGGGAGAAAATGTGCACTTTTGGCTGGGAGCTGGGCTAGATGCTTAGAAGGTTTGTGCAATTTTTGGGCAAAGTAGCTAATTATTGCCCAAATTTGCACAAATTATGGGTTGAGCAACCTAGCTGGGAAGGATTACACAATTTTCTGGTGAAGCTTACTCAGCAGAATTGTGCAATTCTAGGGCCCAACAGGCTTCCAGCCAGGATTGCTCAATTTCTGTAGGGAAGGATTGTTTCCATCCATATTTGTGCAAATTCTTGAAGGGGCTGCTTGCCTATTACTGGGCCAAGTTCGAATAAACACCTTGTGAGGGAAATGCATCAAGGTTTGATCGACAAGCTATCTCTCTACAAGAAAAACACTGAAGCTTGTGTACTTGACAAAGCAAGGCATGCTACTGTGAAGGTTGGTAGGGAGGCTCCAAAAAGAAGATAAGGAAAAATCTTGGAGGGTGGTTGTAGCCTCTACAATACTCGGTGACACACTGGTAGAACTCCAGCTATATGAATGGACCTTATTCATGAAAAACAAGTCTAACACCCCCAGAAGTATTGTTCAGTTCTCAGTTTATCTTGGTTCCGACACTTGTTTGATTGTAAGATGTAGCATCTGCCACGCTCTTAGTTGATTGACACACTTTCCAAGCCATGTCAACACAATTGTTTTGATTGGGGTTGAGGGGTATATTGGTGCACAAGCAGTATAGTCATCAGAGTCTTAGTTTCATCTCTGGTGTTTCTCTGCTGCCAGCAGGCCTCAATAGTACCCTAAAGGAGTCACATAGGAACACAACCATGAATCCGCTACCAATGAGCCTGGTCAGTACCCTGGCGGAGCTAGTTGGATCACCTCTCTACGCAAGAATCCTTTCTCTTCTTTCGCCTTATTCATTTTTCATTTTTTCAAAATTTTTTCACTTTTTCAATTTTTCATTTTTCATCTTCATAATTATGCATAGCACTTATTCATTTTAGAGGTGGAAGAGGGATCTTGACTTATTGAGAGTAAAAGAGGTTTTTCCTATAGAGAAGTATTTTATTATACCTTTGATGTGCCTGTTAAGGCTTTCCCCCTCACTGTACTCTACTTGACTGAGCTGATAAGGGTTAACCCAAAAACAGCTGACTAGAGTAGGTGATACTAGTGAGCATGCAAGCATTGTGTTTTCACTAAGGTTCACTTCAATCAGTCTGTATTTTCCATTGTTGTATCATGGATTGAAGAAAACAAGTTCTTACATAAGAGAGTGGACAATAGATAACAAAATGTTTATAGTTGTACAAGTCCCCTCATAATTTACCCAGCTTATTTCAAGAGTCATACATGGTTTCATGCGAAACTAACCTATGAACAAAACAAGCAAACAAACAACAAAGAAAACCAGAAGCAAAGGAAAAATCGAAAGAAAAGCGAGTAAGCAAACAAGCAAGCAAGCGAAAAAACCAACAAAGCAAGTAATAAAACAAGCATGCAAGCAAACACACTGAAAGTAAACACTACTCCTACTCCTAAGCTAACAGTGCATGGGCCATCTCACGTGAAGTGATACTTCCAATGCAACCATTGGTGCATTGGTTGACCCATGTTGGTGAAGGCATGGTTCGTGAATAAGATAGCTATGTGGACCAACAAACAAGAAATATATAACAGTGAAGACAAACACACTCCAAGTTTACAAGAAACCATAGAACAGAGATGAGTGAAAGTGCATGACATTCACTCTGTGGAACTGCCATGGTGCTGTGTGTTGTAGCATCCAATGTCCATTGAATTTTTTTTAATATTATCACAAAAATAAAAAATTAAAATCAAATATTATGTCTAGAGTTTTGAAAAATCAAAATATAATTTGAAAGTTCGAAGTAGTGATTTTATTTATGCTATCGACGACATTCAAGGCAATATAAAGTGGGTTCAATGCATCTGCTAAAACTCAAGCAGTTCTATGAAGAGTGATCAAACGAAAGCTCAAGAGGCAGGAAAAGCACTCTGCAGGGGAACAATGAGCATGAATTATAATTTAGGCTCAACCCCCACAGTTGACCATGACACCAACACGGTTGACCAAGATCTACGGCTCATGATCACTGTGGGGGTTCAAGCCTAATGAACCTCACATACACTCCCTACCCCTGCAGCAGGCCACCCACACCATTTCACTCCACCTCACCTCCTCCACACCATCCGTCACTCCCATTCATTATCATCCACCTCACCCACTGTACCCAGTCACCTCATCTCCCATTCCATTAATTCATTGCATTAATTCCATGTTTCCCTCTATTTTACTTACCAGATATAAAAGAAAAGTAAAAAACCCCGTTGCATTAGTCATTTTCTTTTGGTACCGAGCAGCGTCACCTCTGGTTCAAAATTACGATTCAGCAACTGTCATCCACAAACACAATCGTCAAACAAGTAAGCTCTTCCTCAGTGATCAATACCTCGTTAATGGACGTTGAACGTGATATTTTTGATACCCTCTGCACAATTAAGCACCTTTCACTATATCAAGAGGTCACTCTGGACTATAAAAAGTCCCCTATATTCATGGCAATGGCTAGGTTAGGTGTTTTAGCAACATTTGTCCCAAAGACTCACTTGTTCCCTGAATACATTCAATTCTTAGCCTCAGCAATGTACCCCAAGAAGTGTTTTGTAATGAATCAGTCTGGGGAGAGTGTTTTGCAGGTAACCTCTCAATTAATTCACCAAGCTTTGAATTACCATGTTTTTGGAACTTACACCACCTTTACTGAAGAATATTTGGTCTCATATTATGATAACCTGTTATCCCATGAGTTTTCTTATGCTACCTCATTCCTAGCTTCTAAATCAGGACAATTATCTCTAGATGGAAATATATTCTCCTTAGACACCTTTGCAGTAGATATAAGACTAGTCTTGCAAGTAATTTCTAAGATTCTAAGGAAGGAAGACTCTAGGCAGATTGATAGAGCAGTGCTGGGATTTTTCTCTTTAATGATGAAACCAGAAGTAGTACTAGATATTCCAACATTTTGGGTAGACACTATTAATACTCAATTCATGACTCTGCCTCTTACTAGGTCCTTTAAGTTTCCTTCAGTTATTACTTATTTATTTCTGTACCAGAATGCTGAACATTTTATAGGTTTGGAACTAAATATTGTTGACATAAATAAAAAGAAGCAGCCAGTGGTATTCTAGACAGACCTGAAAAGCGATGATTCAGGAGATGGTGGCTTGTTTGAATTCACTTCTTTATTCCTTCCAATGGCTTACAAGATCTTGAATGGAACCTTGCCCCCAACGTTTCTTCCTAAAGCTTGAGAATTACTTCAATTGAGTATAGATGTGAGGTGTGGAGACTGGTTCATATTTGAAGAACATGTAGAGATCAGGCTTTATGGATCCTCTCTCAAACCATATAGGTTACCAAAATTTGTGCCAATGAGGCTCTTTGCTCTTGAATTTATCAAACAGAGCTTGAATGTGGATCAAGTTCATTTTGTTCCCATCAAGAAAGGTTATTTCTCTAAATTTCCCAGAGTAGTAGGACCCTTCATTGTGAACACTAGACAAGATGCTCAAGAGGTCGAGAAATTATTGAATGACATGTGTCTTTTATAGGTGGTTGAGTGGGCTTATGACCCTCATTAAATTATTTCAAAGAGGAGGTTAGAGAATGGATATTCAGCCTTTGTGCATGACAGTAGACCAGAAACAGAGAAAATGGCAAATGGAGGCTTACAGAACATCCAGGGAACAGAGATTGAAACCCCTAGTATTTCAGAAAAAGGTGTCAAGAGGGCTAGAGAAGATGTTATTGATTTGGATGAATAAGAATCAGAAGCAATAAAAAGGACTAAACTTCTGGATGCAATGCCTTCAGCACAACCTGGTTTAGTAATCCAATTGGGAGAAACAGAGGGTGCACTCATTTCTCCATCCTCCAGAGAACCTATTCATGATCAGGTTCCTTTGATTCAAATTATGTTTGCTCAAATAGCTGAGAGAAACCAGAAAGTGAAGTTAAATATGGAGGCACAAGTTGAGTCTCAAGTTGTTCCTAAGCAAACCAGATTGTTATCTGCTATGGATTTGGAGAAAATTCAACTTAAAATTGCTTTTTCTCATCCTACTGAAATGTCAATTGGGTCCACCAATAATTTTAAAACTGTAAATTTGGTTGTTGGTTCTCATAACCTTCCTATGCTTGACAAGTTCAATTTGCACATGCAAACTGGGCAATTGATTATCAATGATTTACATAAAACAAATGCAGCTGCTATTAGAGTAAAGAAAATTTTAAATAAAGTAATTCATCAATTAAAGTTGGAGAGAGCCAACTCCAGGGCTCTAAATGCCTAGGTAGATGAATTAAAGAATATTATTGTAAAAATAGGTGTCAACCCTTATGATCAACCTGCAATACAAAAATTGTTGCAGTCTGCTAAGTTAAAGATTGGGGTTTTAAAGAAGAAATTGAATCTACCTACAAGTAAGCATCCCATTGCTGCAGGGATAGCTGAAGTTGAAAATGAAAAGGAGAATTTGTTACAGGATGTATTGCAGAAAAATGAAGAAGTTTCTTTACTTAAAGAATCTTTGGATAAGTTGCAACACTAGGTAGATACTCATGTCTGTGCAATAGTAATGGCAGCCACTACACAGGATCTAACAACACAGGTATTACAGTTAGGAACAGAGTTAAAAATGGTTGAGCATGATGTGAAGAAAGCACAAAAGGAATTGGAAATAGCCTGTAAGCTATTGAATATGAGCGAAGAAGAAGAAATAATGGAAAAGGAAAATGCAAAGAAGTACAGAGGAGATCTTCTAAGGGCTGAAGAGGAAATTAAAAGACTGAACTAGAAAATGAAGGGAAATATGTCCTTAATTCAAGCCAGGGAGATTCTATGGGATGGAATCATTGAAATTATCTAGAGCATCTGGGAGTTCCTTGTTATTATGTCTGATGAGAAAGAAATTGTCTGAGACATGGAAAGTGTGGTTATGCAAGATAAGCAGAAAGATTTAGACAGATCAAAGTTTGCAAAGAGAATGATAGATTTTATTAATATTAAGTCTGCTTTAGAACTAAAGGAGCATGACATGCCATATAGAATGTTATGTGAAATAGATTTTAACAAGATGATTGTAAGAAATATCTACAGAAATACTATTGAGAAGGAGATAAAGGAGATAAAGGAAGCAGTTTCCAAGTTTAACATCTTGTTTGATAAAAGGGTTAGAGATGGGCTTCTCTCTTGCTGGGATCTACAAGGAAACTTGCTGCCATGGAAAAAATACGAAATTTTGCTAGTTGAGGAAAAAAGCAAAGTTTACAACACTCATGAAAAGATAGTAGTATTGAAGGCAACGACTATTGTGAATTACCTTAATAAAGATTTTAAGCTTTTGTGGGTGGTGAAGACTTTGTTTACATATAAGCCTACTTATAGTAGGATTACAGCAAGTAGAATAGCACTAAAAAAATTGGAAGAAGCACCAAAGTCAAACGTACCATTGTGGAGAAAATGCAAAGAATGGATGATAGAGCAGACGAAAGATACACCAGTAGGACCACCTACTCAAGCCACAGATTCAAACAGTGATCAACAATCACCAATCATAGTTTAATTCCTTTTACTTTATGTTATCTTATTTCTTAAGGAAAATTTGGTGTGTTTTACCCTCCAATGTAATGTTCTGAAATGATTTTTTACTTTAGATAGTTAGAAAGTAGTTAAGTAGTTTGATAGTTTTGGTAGTTACCAACTATCTCATGATGTATAAAAGAGGGAAAATTATAGAAGAAAGGTCGAAATTTTGAAAAATCTAAAGACTATACTATTTTGTACTTGATAAATTGATGATTAATGAAAGAATCAGGAGTTTTCCATACAGTGTTGGGTATGATTTTGTAATTTCCCTATTATGTGTCATTATGTCTCTCCCTCTCTTTAAACATGGTAATGAAGCTGTAGGACTTTGTTTTCTTATGTGAATAAAGTTAAATTTCCTTAAAAAAAGTGATCCCATATTTAAAACTCCTTTCCCCATATTTCTTCTAAATTACAAATAATAGTTTCTATCAAACACAACATATTGTCTTTAATTTCTCAAAATATTCTTCACACAACATTTATACTCATCATCTTATGGCATTTTTAGACTTTCATATCAACTAAATATTCAGGGTTTAAAATAAGGTCCTTTAGACCTCTCAAATGAAGATACATTATACAAATAAGTGACATGCATAACAAAATTTAATGTCTTAAGCACAATTTCTCCATAGCCTAGAAATTGGTGTCGTTTCTGGGGAACGAAGGAAAGAACGTTTTTTCCCTGGGTTTTTAATATTTTCCTCTAGTTGATCAGTGAGGAGGAAATATTTGGCTGTATTGAACAAGAATAACAACTCTAGCTTAAAAAATGCCTCATATGAGGTCAAATACCTCACAGCAGAAAGCTAAAGTCCTTTCGAACCCTAAGAGATTAGTTTCTAAGAGGGTTGGAAAGCCAAAAACTCCATTTACACCAAGCCCTACAATGTCTGTACCTGGAAGCATTTCTGCACATCTTTCATCCAAACATTCACCTTTTCTTGATCAAGAATTACCTTTTACATCCACTTTATTTCAAGAACCCAACTGCCAAGAACAGTCTTTAGAGTTTGTCTCTTTTTCGGTATCTAAAAATATATCTGCTATAGTTCTTCAACCTGAAGCTATATCTACATTACCCCCTTTTCATACTCTAGTTACCCTTCAGACAGGTCATCTGCTAGTACTCAAGGTTCAGTAAGTTCAGGTGCAAACATGGTAGCACCTGCGTTCTTGTTAAATAGATATGCACCTATTCAGTTGCCTCAGCAATCAAATCCAATACCTTAAGAATACCTAAAAAATCTTCCTCGTTTCTCAGGGGAAGATGAACAAACAACAGAGAAGCATATAGCAGTGTTTTGTAATTTTGAACACCTGGATGTTGTTTTAAGACTTTTTGTGCAATCCTTAGATGGTGAAGCAAGAAAGTGGTTTAAAGGACTTGCTAATAACTCTATCCCTACATGGGAACAAATGGAGCACTAGTTCACCCAGAGATGGGGAAAGAAGTGAAATCATGGGTATTCACTTACAAAATTCATTCTATTAAAAGAAAATATGATGAAAGCATTGTTGAGTTCATCAGAAGGTTTAATAAGTTTTACAATAGTCTTCTAGTGGAGATCAAGCCCCCTCCTACTGGTGCAAAGGTGGCTTTTGCATGGGCATTTGAACTAGATTTTGGATTTACATTAAGGGAGAGAATATCCACAACCCTTGACCAGATTCAAATTGATGCTCTAGAAATAGAAGCAAATCTGGTGGCTACAAGCAAAGCACCAGAGGCACAACCTACCCAAGATAAGGGAAAGGCCAAAGAGGAATATTCTCAAGGTCAAACATTAGAGGATATGAATAAGGTGATTAAAAATTTGTCTAGCAAATTGATTAAATTGGAATTGGAGAGTAAAAATTCTCAAAGGAAAGTACAACAAAACAGAAACTTGAATCCCCAATATAGAAGACAACCTTTGTAGATTTTGTAGAAGGAAATAAAAGACCAAGATCAAATTCAAGCACCACTTTACTTAGAGGCAAATCCTGGTGAAGTATCAGAAGAGTATTCTAAAGATCATGATGACCATATTTCCACATTGTATGCAAGAGATGAAGATGAACTAGGTGTTGAAGGAGATGAATATACTAAAATAGATGCCACTTATGATGAAAATGAAATTGATGAGTACTGGAAGCAATTTACTGATTTTATGCAGGCAGAATTGTATAAATATGACTTGAGATCAAGAAAAAGATCTAGAGTTCAAGAAAATGAAGGTGAGCAGCAAGTTCCTACTCCCTTACAAAAAGCGACTCCATAGGAAACACAGCCTGAAAAACAGTTGAATAAAGGAAAGCAACAGCAGAGTACAAATAAAAAAAATCAAATGCATCAAGGTGAGTCTCCCCAGGATAAACTAATAAAATTCCTTTAGAAAAAAATCATTTCCATTCCAGGAGAAATTCCAGTTATGAGGAAAAGTGAAGAAGAAATAGGTCCATGCATTTAGTCCTACTAAAGTATTGGACAAGATTAAAATTCAGGTACCTCTCACAGAGTTGGTAAAGACACTAGTTTAAAAAAGAGAGATCGTTGAGTTTATCAACTTGTCTCAGAATGTGAATGTAAATGACATTGTGAATCTACAAGAAGATAAACCAGTAGTTGTTTTTGGCCCACATGTGGAGGAGGTAGATTCTTCAACACCCCCTTTCTACATTTCTTTATTGATTCATGACTTCATCTTGCATAATTGTATGCTTGATTCTGGAGCTTCACACAACTTTATGCCACTATCAGTAATGAAACGATTGAATTTACAAGTTACTAAGCCTTACAGAGACCTATATTATTTTGATTCAAATAAAGTCAAGTGTCTTGGTGTCATTAAGGATATGGTGGTGTCATTAGCCCAGATCCTAGCCAGAAGCTTAGTAATGGATGTAGTAGTAGCAGATATTCCTGCTAGGTTTGGAATGTTGCTATCTAGGTCATGGGGGGTAAATTGGGGGGAGTCCTAAAGTTGGATTTTACTTATGCTATCATACCATTTTTTGGTGGAGAGGAGAGCAGGTTGTATAGAGAAATAAGGTTTGTTAAAACAATTACAAAGAATGGAGAAAGCAATTCACCTTTGTATAGCCAAGAAAAAGATGACTTTTCTTGTTTCATGCTACATGACAATGCAGAATTAGCTGAAGATAATTAGAGGCATCTCACCTCAACATGTGTAAATACAGAGCTACAAACAGAAGGGGTATGGAAGTGCTTCTTTAATGGTGCCTACTCTAAGGAAGGAACAGGTGTTGGTTTTCTATTAATTACACCTGAAGCTAACATGATCCGATTTTCTTTTAAATTAGAGTTTGAAGCAACTAACAATGTAGTTAGCAGAATATGAATACTTAATCGTTGCTCTTCAAACAGCAAAACAAATGGGGGTTTAATCTATTTCTGTTTTTGGAGATTCAGAATTGATTATAAAGCAGATAAAAAATCACTGTCAAAAGAAACACCCTAGGCTTAGGGCATATAGAAATGAAGTTTGGGATTTAGTCAAGAATTTATTTGAAGCTTTCAACATATAGTTCATTCCAAGAGATGGGAACAAGTTAGTAGACTCCTTGACTATGGAAGCCAGTACCTTTAGGCCTCCTATAAATCCAAGACTGAGATATGAGGTCAAAATGAAGCACAGACCATATGTTCTAGATAACATAAAGCACTAGCAGGTTTTTGAGGATGATCAATAGATTAAGGAATTCTTGACAATGATTGAAGACTTTCAAGGCACCGAAATTCATTAAGATGGGGATGAAGTAAAAGAATGTGCTGAAGCAAGTGATTTTAAAAATTCTATAGCTAAATAGAAAATCATTCAATTGAAAGATATATTCTTCCAAGAGGACGTGTCCCTCTTGAAAGACTCTTTTATTGTAATGATGTAGCTGTTAGTTCAAACAAAGTTTCACAAAATGAACAGATCCAAGATTGTAACACAACATTTTGTCACCGTCCCTGTACTCCCTGTTCCCTGATCCCGGAGGACCTCTACAGTAAACCCCACATGCTTTTCCTTCATGAAGAAAATCACAATGTCTCCCTCTTCATGAGTAGATCATTTCCCCTTTGCACCATTTCCCCTGAAACTTCTGTTTTACCCAGTTTACAAGATGGGCGTTAATGGCCTTTCCCCCCCCGCGCCAATGTGCAGAGATTAACACTACTCCTCATGCTGACTGGAGCAACTGAGCTATGTTTCAGTCATGTCGGTCTTGTTATGGAAAGTTTTTTAAATTAGAGCCGAAGCTTCCAGCTCTAGAAGCTTCGTAACGAAAGTCTAGTAAATGGTTTGGCCGGATGGGGTCGAGGATAACAGTTTGGGCTCCTTTACCCTATAATGATGGAACTACCTCAAGGGATAAGTCCTTCTCCCATGAGAAGAGGATCCATCTCCCATCCATATTTCCTATATAAACCTCCCTTCTTCCCAAGCACAAACAAGTCACAGTTGATAGTTTTTGGTTAAGTGTTGATGTTATTTTGGTTTGGAGTAGAGAAGCAAGCTATTACTAGTTGTAGCTACCTAGTTGTGTGAGGGAGAAGTGTGTTTTGATTTGGAGTGAAGTCTAAAGGGAAGAGCTTTTAAACTATTGTTGTTTGAAGCCATTGTGGAATACTAGCAGAAGTGTGTGGAAGCCTGGTCTTGTCAGAGGAAGACTGCAACATCAAGACGAATAGTTGTAATCTCTCATTGATATTAATATATGCAACTATCGATTGATTTCCTACATGTTTTGTATTATTACATATCCATGTCTTAATATTTCTTGACTTGTTAAGTAGGTTGAATTACAATTTGTTTATTATTATGTTTGTGTGTTGTTCTTGTTTAATTGTTTCAAGAGCTTGAAGAAGGAAGCGAGAGATTATTGGAGCGAGAAAGCGAGGACATCATCAAGCAGGATAAGTGACCAAGAGGTAGGCCCTCTTGATTGATTCTAACCTAAGCAAACCTTCCATAGAATGTATCTGTTGTGGCTAGACCCATTATCAGGGTGGAGGAATTCTTTCGTGTCCGCATTTATAATTTTACTTCACCACAAATTGGTGACTCCACTAGTGAACCCAATCCTTTTATTTGTCTTGGATTTCATGATTTCGTGAGAACTTTTCTAGTTCCACGTTTTCCCTCTGATTCTGTTTCTTTTGTCTTGCTTACTAGTCTAAGTCTAAAATTCATCGTAACAGATCTGGTCCCTATTTCAAAAAAAATATATTTCTCCTTAGTTACCTCGGCTAGCGCACTTAATCCACTAATAGTTGTGCTAACCAATGTGAATTGCTAAGAAATAGTCGCCCCGAACAGCCTCTGGCACTTGTTGTTAGTTAGACAGTTGCGTCGATTCCTATAAGTGAAGATTAGGGTTTTTCCCCACTGTTGGCCAATGTGTTTTGCTCTTTTGATTTTGATCCCATAAGCCTTTTAGACCATTTTCTCCCTGACTAAAGAGCTTCTTTTAGCTTGCTTTGTGTGCTTCCTTGGTTAAGACCAACCTTTGATGTGTTCAGTTTGGCCCTGTGTGAAGTTCTTTTTTATTTTTTCTTTGAATCCCTCGATCGAAATTTTTTTGGCCAAAAAGTCGCGCCATTCAGCCATCAGCGCTAGTTGTAGTACTGGTCAGTCGTGTCGATCGGCACTACTTTTGACCCAAAAGTCGCTCTGGTCTCTGAGTTAAGAAAAATCAAAATTTCTCCCATTCCACTGCCAATGTGTCTTGACCCTCAAACTCTCTTCTTCCTCCCAGAAGTGACTAGGAAAAGAGTCTCATTTGTTCTCTTATTTCGAGTGTCTATTTTCACTTTCCAAGCATAGATTAAATTGCTTGGTTTGTCGATTGAAGCATTTATGTGTTTGGTTTGTTCGATTCAGGGAAGAAGTTGCTTTTAGTTTCATTTATAATGCTTTGGATTTGATTGATGCTTGTTTGTTCAGAATTGTGAACATTTTCATTTAAAGTGCTTTATGTGAAAGATTCATTTTTCATGTTATGAAAAGTAGAACATCATTCTAGTTTACTTAAGCAAAAATATTGCATTAGCAGCGTTATTGAGAAGCTAGAATTGCATCATCATAAGCATTGGAAATGAAGTGATAATTTTTATGTTGTTATAGGAAGATTAAGTGCATTTAGGAGATTTATTAGTGAAATATTTCATTCTTTGATTGTTGCATTAATTTTGTGTTCTATATCTCTCAATTAGTGATCACTTTCATCGAAGACAAAGATCTCTTTTCTCATATAGCTACATATAGGAGTTTTCAGATGACAACTATAGGGCCTTGTAATTGAAACCTAATTCAAGATCAACCATTAAAATTTATTGAATTAACCTACGGAAACATTGAAACTTAACATGCACATTTAGTGGTCTAGGCTAGGGACGTGTTCCGACATCTTTAAACCCAGCAATTGTCGTTTGCTTTGGCATTAGACAGTGCTAGTATGGGCTTGTGCTCCCCATACCATCGCATATATAAAGGGAGACCCCACTAGGTCTGCAATATTTTATCTGTAGGAAGCTGAGTCTGCCACCTTGTAAATGTCATACACTGAACACAGCATTCGGGGAGATTTCCTGCCCGTACTTCTTGGTTCACTGGGAGGTATTCTGCAGTTCACGGTTTATTAGAAATCTTGTTTACCTAGATCATCCAGAGCAGTCATTTTATCTTTTTGAATCATTAAACTTAAAATATCATTTTAGCACTTTTCCTTCGAGTTTGCTTCCAATCGAAAGTGATAGAGTCACCTTCCATTCTTTTCTCAACTCTTAAAATATGAAAAGGAAGAGTTTTGTTTTAGTTTCTTAAAATTAACTACCCACGAAATATTCCTAGTTAAAGTTATCTTCCTTAGTGATTCTTTAGGATCGTTTCCAATGGTAACATTCCCAGAGTCTACCAGTCAAGGGTTCCCGTCGGAGGGGATCCTAGTTCTTTTCCTTCTTTTGGAAATGTTGGTGCTCCTTATATGGCAACGTTGTCCCTCCCTGTGTTAACCATTGGTTTGCCTGTCTGGTTATTTTCGAACTCAGTGGTCTCGAGTGTCCCAAATCCTACCACTTCATCTCCTTCATTTGAATCACATCATGTTGATTCTAAGGTTGACCTCTCCCCTACTTCCCTTATTTCTTCCTCTTCCTCTTCTACTTCGCCTGGTGAAAGTTATCAATCCAGTAACCAGGAAGCTAAAAAGAAGAAGAAGTCAGACAAGTGAGAGGACAACCATGCAACCATTACTCTAAATGCACCTCCTATAGATAAACCTTCCAATCCTCCATGGAAGGTCAAGTTCCCTTGCAGGCTGTGTAAGGGTGACCATCTCCTTCGAGACTGTCCTGGCATTCCCAAAGTCTTAGAGGTATGGTCTCCAGACCTGAGTCGACCATCCCCATCGACCTCTAGAGATCATGTCGATGCTACAACTTCAACTAGTGATGGTAAGGAGAAGGGAAAGATTAGATTCCCCTGTAGGTTATGTGAAGGAGAGCATCTTCTTCACCTTTGTCCTCTTATGGGTAAAGTTTCCAAAGTTTTGGAAAAACTTGTAGCTCCTCAACCCCAACTTCTTGTTAGTTATCGGAGGCTTTCTTCTAACCCTCTCCCGGTTGGTCAAGAGATTGACTTAGGTTCATCTCTTGCCCATCCTACTCTTCCTGAGCGAGACTCTCTTGTGTCTATTCCTGACCAACCATTGGTCGAAAAGAGTGTCGACTTGGTTTCGCAACCAGTTGCTCACTCTATTCTAGAAGAGAGTCGTGATCATATTGCTCATGTTCTTCTCTTCTCCTCATATTCTCATGAATCGAAGAGTGACCCTCTCATCCCCGATGTTCAGGAGAGTCCTTCTTCTATTCCTGTAGAGCATGGAGGAAATCATATGATGCCCCCACCAAGTAGTTATATCGTCTCTTTCGATTGGGATCCATTGACTGCTTTCTACCTCCCATCTTATGTGCCTTTCCAAATCACAGTACAAGCCTATAATATGGTAGTACCTAGTACTATATTAGATGAAGGTGCATTTGTTAGCATCATCTCTTCTATTACTTGGCAAGCTTTGGGTTCCCCATAGCTTGTGCCTATCACCCAAAATCTGTTGGGTTTTGATAGAGGAACCAATCAACCCTTGGGGGTCCTTCTGATGTTCCCTATTACTTTGGGAGGAAAGACTATCTATATAGATGTGATGGTAGTCCAAGGACTTTTAGATTTCAATCTTCTCCTTGGATGCAACTATGTTTATGTCATGGGAGCTCTTGTTTCTCCACTCTTCTATGTGGTTTGTTTTCTGCACGAAGGGAGAATTGTGACTAATGATCAATTGTCATTTATAGGTCACCAGGCGCCTCCTTTGCAACCATCATCCCCTATCGGCTCTTGTTTGCAAGCAGTACCTTCCCCACCATAGGTCAATTATGTGGCTACCCGTTCCGTCTCCAAATATGTTTATGATCAC
The DNA here is from genome assembly GCA_000404065.3 of Pinus taeda. Taxonomy (NCBI): domain Eukaryota; kingdom Viridiplantae; phylum Streptophyta; class Pinopsida; order Pinales; family Pinaceae; genus Pinus; species Pinus taeda. Next base: position 290,614 of record APFE030933056.1, on the reverse strand, counting down.
ACAGATGGTATAGTACATTATGTACTGGGGGCATTGGAACTCGATCTATCTTTGGTACCAAATGACATACATTCCTCTCGGAGCGTGGTCCTTTCATCTAGTGAATACCTATTGGGAGCCATGTTCTCATAGGGTCCATGATCAAATTGTGAGCATAGTTCTTTGTATTGTTTCCTCGTTAAAAAATGAAACAAGGGTCATGAGGATAGTTCCTTGTCTTGTGTCAACCTCATTAAAAAATGAAACAAAGGGTATGAGGATAGTTCCTAGTCTTCTGTCAACCTCGTTAAAAAATGAAACAAAGGGTATGAGCATAGTTCTTTGTCTTGTGTCAAGCTCGTTAAAAAATGAAACAAGGGTCTCGAGGGTAGTTCTTTTACTATGTCAACCTCATTAAAAAATGAAACAACTCCCTTTTCCAAATCGAGTCTTTGACTAAGATCTCGTCAAATCCCAGTAGAGTCTTTCCAAGATCTCGAAAGTGAACCTTCGTTTCATCCATCTAGTTGATTGAAATTAAGCTTGGGGGGCACGTACCTCATTTGAGTCATTATGTCGGGGGCATGCAAAATTATAGCAAGCATATTTTTTCGTTTTAAGCTTGTGTAAACATGAAGCCAAATCCAAGCAGAGTTCTCCATGGTTCAAGCTTGTGTAAACATGAAACCAAATCCAAGCAGAGTTCTCCATGGTTCAAGTTTGTGTAAATATGAAACCATGCCCAATTTACATCTCCTGATTTCCACTTTTATCAACTAATTTCTGCTAGATGATCCTTGGTTGTTTCATTCCATCACCACCATCTCTTTAGCCAATCATATGCTTTCACTTGGTTGTTTTTCCTTTCTTGAGGAACCGCAATGATGAGTGGTTTTATTAGCCAGCCTCTTGACCATTACATGTTTTGATCAGTTCCACCATTGCTAGAACCAGTTGCTACCATTTATACCACTCATTCCTCCAGGATGAGTCACCTTTAAGCTCTTTTCTCGACTTGTTAAACTCAAATGAAAAGATTGCCGAGTGTTTTTCCCTTTTGAATCATAAAAGAAAATAAAATGAGGGGTCCACTTTCAACTCTTTTCCAACCCTTTAAAAGAGAAAATATGGCCGAGCCCTTGTCATTTTGAACTCGTTAATGGATGTAAAATGTTGTGTTCCCAGTATAAGTTTACCCCTTCTTCGGGCTGGGAGGCAAAATTTATGAAAAAGGTACTCCTTGACTGAAATGGTCAAGCAGTTCTCTCAAGTATCATTTTCTACCTTTTCGGGCTCGAGAGACACAAATGTATGAAAAGGGACCATGTGGAGTTTTCTCTTACATGTCTTTTTCAAACTCTCTAAACATGAAAAATATACCAAGTTACACCTTTGTCGAACTTGTTAAAATATTAAATGAGATCAGATTCGTCACCATGACGAACATGACCTTCTCCTTCCTAGGGCTTGTTAAACTTACTAGGTCAGATTCATCCTAAGGATGAACTTACAGTGCAATCATATGCCATCCACTTCAAGCTTGCAATTAAAAAATAATTGGAGTGCTCACCAAAAAATGGTGGGGGGAAAATTTGGAAATCTATCAGTTGTGTTGGTAGCTCACTGTTGAACATGACACTCTTTGCTTCGTGTTGGGTTGGGATATCCTCCTTTGTATCATTGACCTTCCTAGGTTTGGGCCATTCATTTTTTCTTCCATTTGATCTTTGCCACATCATCATGGCCACTAATCCCATGGATCCAAAATCTGCCAAACTTCCAGTTGTGTCGCCGATATGTTCAAGAGTTGTCCTTCTGTAGTTACACTTACCTCTGATTCTTTGTATCATCCAAAATCATTTTGCATCCTCTCATCTCGCGTCGATGATGTGGGATTCATTATGTCCCTCCTTTGGTACAGTCGCTTTCCATTGACTTTGACTCATTATCCAGGAATTTAATCGAGAGACTCCCTTCCAGTACCTTAGATCTTGCATGCCCTAATGGAAAGTTCTTCGCACGCAACAACAAGTTCATATCATTAGCTTTCGATCGAGTGATTTCATGAGTGTTTGACTTCAGTTCCTGTATTCACATTCCATGAATTGTGTTGATAGTACCTTGAGGACCATTGTCATTATTGGAGGGTTCTCTCAAGTTTGTTAATATTTTATATCATTGACTGGTAATCAACCAACTTTCTAGCATGTTCGATGTCAACACATCTATCCACATGTTAGGATCTGTACTTTGATCGGGTTGTGTTCGAGCGCAAGACCTTGGACTCAAATCACAAAAGTTCAGGTTGCAAAATGGCGTGACATGGTTATGATGATATGCATGTCCCTTTTAGATGGTTGGCTATGACCAGACCATGAGTTATCATATGTGATCCTTCTCATTATTGAATAGCCACAACCATACCTTGGTTTCATTATAATCCTCTTTGACGGATGGCTACACCCATACCTAGATCCATTTACATGATCATTCTCTGGATAGATGTGTCCATGCCACAATTCATGTATCATTTAACGGAGATCTCAATTTATGTATATGTATCTGTACTTGCTTGCAGGTTTTCCGACAGTAGTCTAGTTCCCCGCACTGATTTATAAAGAATTTCATCCCTCACTCCAGCTCAGTCTTCACGCTTTAGGGGGCATCTGTTACACAAAATTTTGTCACTATCCCTATACTCCCCATTCCTTGATCCTGGAGGACCTCTACAGTGAACCCCGCATTCTTTGCCTTCGTGAAGAAACTCCCGTTATCTCCCTCTTCATGAGCAGATCATTTCCGTTTTGCACCATTTCCCCTGAAACTTCTGTTTTGCCCAGTTTACAAGATCGGGGCTAATGGCCTTTGTCTCCCTCGTGCCGATGTGCAAAGATTAGCACTACTCCTCATGCCAACTGGAGCGACTGAGCTGTGTTTCAGTTGTGTCAGTCTTATTATGGAAATTTGTTTAAATTAGCGCTGAAGCTTCTAGCTCTAGAAGCTTTGTAATGGAAGTCTGGTAAATGGTTTGGCCGGATGGGGTTGAGGATGACAACTTGGGCTCCTTTCCCCTATAGTGATGGAACTACCTCAAGGGATAAGTCCTTCTCCCATGAGAAGAGGATCCCTCTCCCATCCATATTTCCTATATAAACCTCCCTTCTTCCCAAGCACAAACTAGTCACAATTGATAGTTTTTGGTTAAGTGTTGCTGCTATTTTTGTTTGGAGTAGACAAGCAAGCTATTACTAGTTGTAGCTACCTAGTTGTGTGAGGGAAAAGAGTGTTTTGATTTGGAGTGAAGCCTAAAGGGAAGAGCCTTTAAACTATTGTTGTTTGAAGCCATTGTGGAATGTTGGCAAAAGTGTGTGGGAACCTAGTTTTGTCAAAGGAAAAGTGCAACGTCAAGATGAATGGTTGTAATCTCTCTTTGATATTAATATATGCAACTATCAATTGATTTCCTACATGTTTTGTAATATTACATATCCATGTCTTAATATTTCTTGACTTGTTAAGTAGGTTGAATTGCAATTTTTCTATTATTATGTTTGTGTGTTGTTGTTGTTTACTTGTTTCAGGAGGCTTGAAGAAGGAAGCGAGAGATTGCTGGAGTGAGCAAGCGAGGACATCATCAAGCAGGGTAAGCAACCAAGAGGTAGGCCCTCTTTATTAATTCTAACCTAAGGAAATATTCAATACAATGTATCTATTTTGGCTAGATCCATTATTGGGCTAGAGGAATTCGTTCGTGTCCGCACTTATAATTTTACTTCACCACAAAGATTACAACATTGGAACCCAGAAGGAGCCCAAGTTAGTCAAATTGTTTAAGGGAGTTCCATTTAATTATAAAGAAAGGTATATTGAGCTTTTCAAGAAGTACACTGATGTTTTTTCTTGGTCCTATGAGGATCTCAAGACATATGATATGAACATCATTTAGCACAAAATTCCCCTAAAAGAAGGGATTAAACCATTTAAGCAGAAGCTCAGGTAGATCAACCCTTTGCTTTTGCCATCAATTGAAAAAGAAGTTAAGAAGCTTCTCGATGCCAAGATAATAGTTCCACTGCAATACTCTAATTGGCTGGCCAATTTAGTATCTGTAAGGAAGAAAACTAGAGAAATAATGTTATGTGTGGATTTTAGAAATTTTAAGAGAGCCTCCTTAAAAGATAACTATCCATTACCTAAAATGGATCATGTGCTGTAGAAGGTAACTAGATGATTCAGAATGTCAATGCTTGATGGGTTCTCTGCATATAATTAGGTGGCTATTGATAAAGAAGATCAAATAAAGACTGCATTCACAACTCCTTGGGGAACCTTCATGTATGCTCGAATGCCCTTTGGGCTAATGAATGCAGGTGAAACATTCTAGAGGGCTATGGACATTGCATTTGTGCATGATAAGTTTGTAGTAATATACTTGGATAATATCACTATTTTATCTAAGTCAGATGAGGAGCATTTGGAACATCTTAAAAAGACTTTCGAGAAGTGCAAAAAATATGGGCTTTATTTGAATCCTAAGACGTCTTTTTTTGCTCTAGAAGAAGGCAAAATGTTGGGGCACATTGTCTCAAGAGATGGAGTAAAGATAGATCCAACAAGGGTGCAAGCTGTACAAAAAATACCCTTGCCTAGAAGTAAGAAAGACATTCAAAAATTTCTGGGAAAAGTAATTTTTTTAAGGATATTTGTGTCCAATTATGATGAAATTGTGAAAGACATTACTAATATGTTGAAGAAGGAAAAAGAAGTACATTGGACCAAGGAGGCCAGGGAGTCATTTTCTAGGATCAAAGAAGCATTACAAGCAACTCCAGTTTTGATTAGTCCTTATTAACAAAATCCCTTTCGAATATTTCCATTTGCATCACCCAATTCAATAGTTGTTGTTTTGTTACAGAAAAACGATGAAGGAAAAGAGAAGCCAATTGCTTTCTTTAGTAAGGTTCACAGAGATGTTCAACTCAAATACTATATTCTTGAAAAGTAGGTATATGCCTTGGTAAAGGCCCTAAAACCCTTAAGGACTTATGTGTTACAGTCACAGATCATTTCTTATGTGCCAAATGCTGTAGTGAAGGATGTCTTAGTCCAAAGTGATGTGGAAGGTAAAAGAGGAAGATGGATAGCTAAGATCCAAGAATATGACCTACAGATAAAGCCAACCAAACTAGTGAATGGTCAAGGATTGGCGAAGATGTTGACAGAGTCAAATTTTCAGGAATTGGGAATCAATTTATTAACACCTATAAATGAAGAAATATTAAAGAGGGTGAAGAAAAATCAAATCCAGGTATGAGGATCCGATATAATTTTTTATGCTCAGAATGGTATAAGCACATAGTTCATTATTTATGTTTTCTTTCTTGTCACCAGTCATTGGATAGCACAAGATATAGAGCATTAAATATCAAGGCACAACCATATGTGATTGTGGAGGGAAAATTGTATTGGAAATATCCTGTGGGAATTTTATTGCTATGTTTGATAGAAGATGAATCTACGGAGATGATTAAAGATTGTCATGAAAGGTTATGTGGTGGGCATTATAGTTGGAAGGTTACTACACATAAAATTCTCTAGGTAGGATTTTATTGGCCCCCCTTATTTGGTGATACATATACGTTTGTCAGAATCTGTCAAAAGTGTCACCTTTTTGCTAAGAAAAAGAGGTTAGATCCATTGCCATTGATCCCATTCTTCATAGAAGAACCATTCAAACAATGGGGGCTAGACTTCGTTGGAGAAATTAATCCACCTTCGAGTGGACAACACAAATGGGTTCTTAAAACCACTGATTATTTCACCAAATGGGTAGAAGCTATACCTATTAAAAAGGAAAATGACCAAGTGGTGATGAATTTTTTAGAGGAAAACATTTTCAGTAGATTTGGGTGCCCTTTCAAAATCATAACTGAAAATGCTCAAGTGTTTAGTTCAATTAAGTTTTTTGCTTTTTGTCAAAGATATAATGTCATTTTATCTCATTCAATAGCTTATCATCCTCAGGGGAATGGATTGGCTGAATCCACCAACAAAACATTGGTGAAAATTCTTAAAAAAACCATTGCAGAGAATCATAAAGACTGGGATTCAAAGTTAAAGTTTGCTCTTTAGGCTGTCTGAGTGAGCACGAAAAGGTCTACAGGAAAATCACTTTCGAGTTAGTGTATGGAACTGAAGATTTGTTTCCTAGTTAGCTTGTGAAGCCTGTGATTGCAATGATTCAAGAGGCAAAATAAGAACCCAATGCTCTAATAAGAAGGATGCATAAGGTAGTGGAGTTGAATGAAAGAAGAGATAAGGTAAGAGATAATTTGATTATGTATCAATCAAAAATGAAGGGTATTTTTGACAGAAAAGCTAAAGAAATTGATTTTAAAGCTGGAGACCTGGTGTTAAGGTGGGATACCAAGAGAGAGGACAACGGAAAACATGGGAAGTTTGATCCCCTCTGGTATGGCCCATTCAAGATTACAGAAGTAAGGGAAAATAATACATTCTTCCTGGAGAATTTTGATCGTGAAACTTTACAGTTGCCTGTCAATGGGCAGTACCTCAAACATTATTTCCAATTCTGAATCATGAATACCTCGTCATTGTAAATACCAGAGTGAATTCATTTTACAGTTTCCATATAATTAAATTTGGCAAAGAAATATATGACTCCATGCCCGAGGTGAAGGCACTAATCTACGGTTCTTAGTGCTTCTATGATAAAAGCACTATCCCCAGGTGGAGCCAAATGTTGTGGCATCCATTTTCATTAGAATTCTTTTTAATATTATCACAAAAATAAAAAATAAAAAATAAAAAAATCAAATATTATGTTTAAAGTTTTGAAAAATCAAAAGATAATATGAAAGTCCAAAGTAGTGATTTGATTTATGCTATCGGCGACATTCAAGGCAATATAAAGTGGGTCCGACCCATCTACTAAAAATCGAGTGGTTCTATGAAGTGTGATCAAAAGACAACTCAGGAGGTGGGCAAAGCGCTCTGTGGGGGAACAATGAGCACGAATTATAATTTAGGCTCAACCCTCGCAATTGACCATGATGTCAACACGGATGACCAAGATCTACGGCTCATGATTGCTGTAGGGTTTCAAGCTTGATGAACCTCCTGTACACTCCCTACCCCTGCAGTGGGCCACCCACATTGTTTCGCTCCACCTCACCTCCTCCATGACATCTGTCTCTCCCATTCATCACCGTCCACCTCACCCACCATACCTAGTCACCTCATCTACCACTCCATTAATTTGTTACATTAATTGCAGGTTTCCCTCTATTTTGCTTACCATATATAAAAGAAAAGTAAAAAACCCTATTGCATTAGTCATTTTCTTTCGGTACCAATTAGTCTCACCTCTAGTTCAGCATTTCGAGTCAACAACTGTCATCCACAGACACAATGGCCAAACAAGTAAGTTCTTCCTCAGTCATCCATAACCCATTAACAGATGTTGAATGTGATATTTCTGATACCCTCTGCACAATTAAGCACATTTCACTATATCAAGAAGTCACTCTGAACCATAAAAAGTCCCCTATATTCATGGAAATGGTTAGATCAGGTGTTTTAGCAGCATTTGTCCCAAAGACTCCCTTGTTCCTTGAATTCATTCAGTGGTTAGCCTTAGCAATGTACCCCAATAAGTGTTTTGTAATGAATCAGTCTGGGGAGAGTGTTTTCCAAGTAACCTCTCAATTAATTCACCAAGCTTTGAATTATCCTGTATATGGAACTTACACCACCTTTACTGAAGAGTCTTTGGTCTCATATTATGATAACCTATCATCCCAGGAGTTTTATTATGCTACCTCATTCCTAGCTCCTAAATCTAGACAATTCTCTCTAGATGGAAATATGTTCTCTTTAGACATCTTTTTAGTAGATATAAGACCAGTTTTGCAAGTAATTTCTAAGATTTTGGGGAAGGAAGACTCTAGGAAGGTTGATAAAGCAGTGCTGGGATTTTTTTCTTTAATGATGAAACTAGAAGTAGTACTAGATATTCCAACATTTTGGGTAGACACTATCAATACTCAATTCATGATTGTACCTCTTACTGGGTCCCTTAATTTTCCTTCAGTTATTACTTATTTTTTTATGTACCAGAATGCAAAACATTTTATAGGTTTGGAACTAAATATTGTTGACATGAATTAAAGAAGCAGTCAGTGGTATTTTGGACAGACCTGATAACGGGTGATCTAGGAGATGGTGGCTTGTTTGAATTAACTTCTTTATTCCTTCCAGTGGCCTACAAGATCTTGAATGGGACCTTGCCCCCAGCATTTCTTCCTAAAGCTTGAGAATTCCTTCAATTGAGTAAAGATGTGAGGTGTGGAGACTGGTTCATATTTGAAGAACATGTAGAGATCAGGCTTTATAGAGCCTTTGTCAAACCATATAGGTTACCAAAATTTGTGCCAATGAGGCTCTTTTCTCTTGAATTTATCAGATAGAGCTTGAATGTGGATCAGGGTCATTTTGTTCCCATGAAGAAAGGCTATTTCTTTAAATTTCCCAAAGTAGTAGGACCCTTCATTATGAACACTAGACAAGATGCTCAAGAGGTCGAGAAATTATTGAATGACATGTATCTCTTACAGGTGGTTGAGAGGGCTTATGACCCTCATCAAATTATTTCAAAGAGGAGGTTACATAATGGATATCCAGCCTTTGTGAATGAGAGTAGACCAGAAATAGAGAAAATGGAAAACAGAGGTTTACATAACACCAAGGGGACAGAGATCGAAACCCCTAGAATTTTAGAAAAAGGTGTCAAGAGGGCTAGAGAAGATGTTATTGATTTGGATGAAGAAGAATTAGAAGCAACAAAAAGGACTAAACTTCTAGATGCAATGTCTTCAGCACAACCTGGTTTAGTAACCCAATTGGGAGAAACAGAGGGTGCACCAGCTTCTCCATCCTCCCGAGAACTATTCATGATTAGGTTCCTTTGATTCAATGTACATTTGCTCAAATAGCTGAGAGAAACCAGAAAGTGAAGTTAAATATGGAGGCATAAATTGAGTCTCAAGTTGTTCCTAAGCAAACCAGATTGTTATCTGCTATGGATTTGGAGAAAAGTCAACTTAAAATTGCTTTCTCTCATCCTACTAAAATGTCGGTTGGGTCCACTAGTAATTTCAAAACTATTAATTTGATTGTTGATACTCATAAGCTTCCTATGCTTGACAAGGTCAATTTGCACATGAAAACTGGGCAATTGATTGTCAATGATTTACATAAAACAAATGCAGCTGCTATTAGAGCAAAGAAAATGTTAAATAAAGTAATTTAGTAATTAAAGTTGGAGAAAGCCAACTCCAGGGCTTTGAATTCCCAGGTAGATGAATTAAAGAAGATTATTGTAAAAATAGGTGTCAACCCTGATGATCAACCTGCAATACAAAAATTGTTGTAGTCTGCTAAGTCAGAGATTAGGGTTTTAAAGAACAAATTGAATATTCCTATAGGTGAGCATCCCATTACTATAGGGATAGCTGAAGTTGAAAATGAAAAGGAGAAGTTGTTACAGGATGTATTGCATAAAACTAAAGAAGCTTTTTTACTTAAAGAATCTTTGGATAAGCTGCAATAATAGGTAGATACTCATGTATGTACAATAGTAATGCTAGCCAATACAGAGGATCCAACAGCATAGGTATTACAGTTGGGAATAGAGTTAAAAATGGTTGAGCATGATGTGAAGAAAGCACAAAAGGAATTGGAACATCTTGTAAGCTATTGAATATGAGTGAATAAAAAGCAAGAATGGAAAAGGAAAGTGCAAAGAAGCACAGAGGAGATCTTCTAAGGGCTAAAGAGAAAATTAAAAGACTGAAGGAGAAAATGAAGGGCAATATGTCCTTAATTCAAGCCAGGGAAATTCTATGGGATGAAATCATTGAAATTATCAGGAGAATCTAGGAGTTCCTTCTTATTATGTCTGATCAAAAAGCAATTGTGCGAGACATGGAAAGTGTGGTTATGCAAGATAAGTAGAAAGATTTAGACAAATCAAATTTTGCAAAGAGAATGATAGATTTTATTAATTCTAAATCTTCTTTAGAACTAAAGGAGCATGACATGCCAGACATGACGCTATGTGCAATAGATTTTAACAAGATAATTGTCAAAAATATTTACAGAAATAATGCTGAGACGAAGATAAAGGAGATAAAGGAAGTAGTTTCCAAGTTTAACATCCTATTTGATAAAAGGGTTAGAGCTTGGCTTCCCTCTTACTGGGATCTACAAGGAAACTTTCTGCCATGGAAGAGATATGAAATTTTGCTAGTTGAGGCAAAAAAAAAAGTTGACAACGCTCATGAAAAAATAGTAGTATTGAAGGGAGCCACTATTGTGAATTACCTTAAAATATTTTAAGCTTCTGTGGATGGTGAAGAATTTGTTTAAAGATAAGCCTACTCATTGTAGGATTATAGCATGTAGAATAGCACTCGACAAATTGGAAGAAGCACCAAAGTCAAATTTACCATTGTGGAGAAAATGCAAATGGATGATAGTGCAGACAAAAGATACACTAGCAGGACCACCTACTCAAGTGACATATTTGAACAGTGATTAGCAATCACCAATCATAGTTTAATTTCATTCTACTTTATGTTATCTTATTTCTTAAGGAAAATGAGGTGTCTTTTACCCTCCAATGTAATGTTCTGAAATGAATTTTTACTTTAGATAGTTAGAAAGTAGTTAAGTAGTTTAACAGTTTTGGTAGTTACCAATTCTCTCATGATATATAAAAAGAGGGAAAATTATAGAAGAAAGGTCGGAATTTTGAAGAATATGAAAACTATACTATTTTTCACTTGATAAACTAATGATTAATGAAAGAATCAGGAGTTTTCCATAGAGTGTTGAGTATGATTTTGTAATTTCTCTATTATGTGTCATTATGTCTCTTCCCCTTTTTAAATATGGTAATGAAGTTGTAGGTCTTTGTTTTCTTATGTGAATAAAGTTGAATTTCATTAAAATATCGCTTCCATATTTAAAACTCCTTTCCCTATATTTCTTCTAAATTACAGATAATAGTTTATGTCAAACACAACATATTGTCTTTAATTTCTCAAAATACTCTTCACACAGCATTTATATTCATCATCACATGACATCTTTGTTGGAAAATACTGAGAGGGGAGGGTGAATCAGTATTCCTTACAAATCATCACTTTTAAATAATTTCATAGCATTAGTTAATCTTCAATTATTATTAACGTTTATGCAGTAATAACAGTAAATAAAAGGACCCAGGAGGCACAAATATTTTAGGTGGAAAACCCCCTTCAGGTCAAAAACCACCGAATGCTTTTCTAATGAATTCTTTAATCTTCAACCCCAACTGAAATTAAAAGCAACAACTTCCTAGAATTCTAGAATAGCATTCTTCTCCATCTCCCACTCGATAGACGTTCCAATGATGCCCCAACACCCAATGAGCTACAACTCACCCTAGCACCACCCTACCACCCTATAGAAGAATAAAATAAGAATGGACTCCTGTACAAGGGAAAATGGTCCACTTTACAATGATATAGAATGATGTAGAAGAAGAAGAAGACACACTAGACCATAACCCCAACTATGACACAACCACCTAATGATGATCCTAGACCTTCCAACACTGCCTCTTCAACTCTTGGTAGACAGACACTTGTACAAATTTTACAATGATGCTTTTACAATGACTTTGTACAATGATACTTTTGCAATGATTATATGCAGTGCTTCCCACTTCAAGACTTCATATGGTGAACTTCTTGTTGTTGTTCTGAACCTTGATTGCTGCTCTTGTCACGCTACCCTTTCTCACTCTTTAGAACATTAGATTATGCATTGAGTATTCTCTTAATCAATATATAATACCTGCAAAAAGTCTTCAAGGAAATACCCATGACATGATAATAGCAAAACTTGCCTCATCCTGTAGAGCATATGTCAGTGCTAAACAAAAACAACAAATTAGAATACAAAGAACCTAATGCAATTAAGAAATGAACATGCATATACAGATGATACTTACTTATAGCTTACCTCTGCCACATCATTTTGCTGCACCTTTCTCTTTGCTACCCTACAAAGTCTGGTCCTTTGCACCCCTTGACAAGATCTAGTTTTTCTCGCCTTCTAGGAGCACAATATTTAATCTGATGTATCTTTGAGATTTTAGATCCCCAATATGTGATATTCAGTCCTCTAGTATCAATTTGAGTCTTCTTTCAAATGCCATAGGCCTGACTCAATTTGGACTCTTCAAGGCAAAGTTATACCCAATCTCTCACAATGACCTAATTATGGACTAGTTCAGTATAGCAAACTTGTACGTTGTGCCACATGTCACTGTTTCCTCCTTCAGCTCTGAAATTGATATACAACATACTATATTCCGTGCACTATCTGCCACTTTTGATAGAATTCCAATCCTCTTCTCAGAGAGAGAGTTATGATGATTTTCCCAAAGTCGCTTCTTTGAGATGAAATTTGGGATCCTGCAAAAACCCTAACTTCCACAGATCATATCTCCAAAAATGTAGTGACCCAAGATCTGAAATTCAATCATGACGTTCATCAAGATTACAAATCAAATGGGTTTTTATTTAAGAATCTAAGACTTCACGGAAATTAATTTATAGTGAAAATGCCACAATCACTTCATTTGGAGAATATCTGAGATTTCTTTTTATAGATTTGAGAGGGGCTTCTATAGAGAATGTTGGAGGGATTTTAGGAGCTTAGAAAATTATTAATTATTGACTATTCAATGACCAAAACCAATTATGAGTGCCATGCCACAACCCCATACAGTTTTATCCCAGTAACGGTGGTTACTAACTTCAAACATGAATATCTCTCAAACCGTGAAGAATTACTTAGCATGCTATTATCAACGGAAACATCTTGACGAGTAGAATCCATCTACAAGATCCTTGACTCAAAATAGAGTAATTTTTCAAGTAAAATTTACCTTGCAACATCAGGTTAGCCCCTGGTGTTACTTTGGTTGACATCAATGACAACCTCAAATCATCTTTAGATCAACAATCTCCCCCTTTGGCATTGATGGCAACACAAGTACTCCTGGTGCAATCAGGGCACCTCTTCCTGCTGCCTTCTCTCCCCCTTTGAAATCAATGGAAAAGGGTAGCTCCCCATGACACATAACCATCCTGTGGACCTGTACACACTTCCACTCCCCCTTTATTTTCTGAATAAGGAAAATATAATGAGAACTTGGGAGAATCTAAAGCTTCTCGCGAAGATATTCAAACACTTCACGAGGTAAAGGTTTAGTGAATATATCAGCGATTTTTTCTTTTGTACCAATATATTTAAGCTTGATATTGTTTTTGGTGACCTGCTGTCTAATAAAATTATATTTAATTAGAATGTGCTTCATTTTGGAATGCATCACAGGATTCTTCGAGATAATTATGGTGCTAGTGTTATCGCAAAATATGGGAATAGGCTCATCAAACTTGACTTGAAGATCTTGAAAATTTTTCTTCATCCAGAGAACTTGAGTACAACAAGTTTTTGGCATGATATATTCTACGTTTGTTGTGGATAACAAGATTGAGGTTTTCTTTGCTCAACCATGATATGAGACAACCACCTAGATAAAATGTTGCTCCACTAGTACTCTTACGATCATCAATGCTTCCTGCCCAATCTTCATCTGTAAAGGCTTGAATAATGAGGTTGTTTCCCTTGGGATACCACAAGCCATATTCTGTTGTTCCCTTTAGATATCGAAGAATTCTTTTGACGGAAATAATATGTGATCATTTTGGTGCTGCTTGGTATCTTGCTACTTTTCCAATTGCTTGCATGACATCTGGTCGGGAGGCTGTTACATATAGAAGACTATCAATCATAGATCTGTACAACCTTTGATCCACATCCTTAGATCCATATCTATGCTCAATTTGCAAATTGTTACCATCGGAGTAAGGACGGGTTTGCAATCTTCCATTTTGAATTTCTTGAGCATTTCCTTGATGTACTTGGCTTGACATATTAATATTCCTTTCTCTTGCTAAGATATTTGAAGCGCTTTCTTGAACCCTTGTTGATGTAGATATCCGTCAATATGAGCATACCATGCTCTCGGAGTCTACTTGAGACCATACAGATCCTTCTTTAACCTGCAAACATAGTCTTCTTTTTCTGATAGTAGAAAACCTTCGGGTTGTTCGATGTAAACTTCTTCTTCTAATTCTCCATTCAGGAATGTTGACTTAACATCCATTTGGTAGACTTATTTTTCTTCAACATGAATAAGCGAGAGACATCCAGATGGCTTCCATTCTGGCAACTGGTGTAAATGTTTTGTCGAAATCAATTCTTTCCACTTGTGCATATCCTTTGCAAACTAATTTTGTCTTGTTCCTGGTAACCTGTAATCCTTCAACTGTTTTGCTCCCCCTAAACCTTTAATGAAACTACCATCTTGTTCAAACTACCTTCCTATTAATTGTAGACTTGTGCCATATACTACTACATAGACTCCTCTTGTACAAATATTAAGTAGTCAACAAGCCAGATTGTTCAAAATAGTGAGTCACCTAACGGGCCATCTTGACTTGAGTCATTATTTGAAGCAACTACTAATTCCTCATGACCTTTCGCTTTTACAAATCAAGAAAGCATAACTACTGAAACCTTGTTATCTGCTTTGTCTTCCTGTACCTGTTTCCTTTTCCAAACCTTCTTATTCCTACAATCTCGAGCCATGTGTGCATAGTTATGACACTTGAAGCATTCAATGTTGTCCATAGGTGATTCCATCTGATATCTACAACCACAAGCATTATGGTCATAGATATGGCATTTGAAACATTCAATATTTGGCCCATCTAGCACGTATTCTCTTCTGACAAAATCATCATGGAACTTGTCTCATGATCCTACAAACTTTCTTCTAGGGTTTTGCAGATAATGAGTGTACCTGTCAAAAACTTCACAATCACTAGCCATATGTCCATAGTTAGCACATAAAAAGCAACAACCATTAAATAAATGAACATACCTAGAAGATTTTTCATTCTTCTTTGGAGGCAGTGTTGTAGTTTCTTGTGGTCCTTTCTTCTTGATTGTTTTGGTCTTGTTCTTTGGAGTTGCAACATTATTCTTTGGCTTTTCACTTTAATCAACTTCCTTCTTAGAATCATCCTATGAAGCTGTGGATCTTGTACCTTCATCAAATGGAGCTTTACCATCTTTAATTGCCTTCATTTTTTCTTTTTCATCTATCTTATCTTGTAAGTATTCTTTTTTCGATCCCTTGAGTTTGTTGATCTCATTACAAGTTGCATCAGGTTCTTCTTGATTTTGAGTAAGATCTTCTTGAAACCATCTTTTCAATATCTTCCTTCTTTTTTCTTCCTCCTCAACCTGTAGCTTGAGAAGAGTGGTCTTCTCTACTTCTCTTTTGAGAACCTGTATTTTTTCCTTCTGCTTCTCATTTTCAATCATGAGCCTGCTTATTTCTATGAAGATGTTTCTAATTCCTTTTTCTTTTGGTCAACAGTAGATATGTATCTTTGATTAGATTCCTTCCTTTCAATTTCTACTTCCTACATCTATTGTGTGATCCTGCTAATCTCTGCAAATTATGTGTCGAGTTCTTGTTGCTTTTATTGGACTTCTCTCTTGAGGTTTCGTGTCGCTGTATTATTGATTTCTTCCTACATCTTTTGAAGTGAATATTCAATACATTTGTGTTCTTCAACTTCAATTTTGAGACCTTTGACTTGTTCTTCAAGAGTATTGGAATGGATCTTCTCAACCTTGAGCTCTTTCATAAGCTTGATTGCCTCCTTAGAAAATTCTTCTATGGTCAACCCTTCTTCATCATACTCAAAAGGATACGAGTTTTCAATAACATCTTGACTTGATTTCTTTGTTGAATAGAGATTATGAAACTTTTCCCAAAGAGCTTTAGTTGTTGAACATTAACCAACTTTTGTTTTCACAAAATTTGGCAAAATATTCAAAATTACATCCATGCCCTTAAAATTATACCTTTTGGCTTCATCAGTAAATGTGTCTCCAGAAACAATTGATTCCCATACTCCATGTGCCTGCAAAGATACTTCCATCCTGGATTCCCATATCCACTAATTATCTACATCAAAATCAGGGGTTGGTACACAATACTCATGTTCTTGAGATTTTGTTGTACCTGTACCTTCCTTTGAAATCCTTGTAACCCGCTTCTTTGACTTTCCCATCTTTATGCTCTCAAAACTGACTTCTAGTGGTTAAGCTATTACTGAAGGAACCAAGCTCTAATACCAATTATTGGAAAATACTGAGAGGGTGGGGTGAATCAGTATTCCTTAGCAATTAGCACTTTTAAATCTTTTTAGAGCATTAGTTAATCTTAAATTATTATTAACGTTTATGCAGTAATAACAGTAAATAAAAGAAGCCAGGAGGCACAAAGATATTAGGTGGAAAAGCCCCTCTGGTTCAAAAACCACCGAACTCTTTTCTAATAAATTCTTTAATCTTCAGCCCCAATTGAAATGAAAGCAACAACTTCCTAGAATTCTAGATAAGCATTCTTCTCCATCTCCCACTGGATGGACGCTCCAACGCCCGAGATTCTTCAGTAGTCAACCGAATTTATGCCCAACACCCAATGAGATACAACTCACCCTACCACCACCCTACCACCCTGAATTTTTCACAGGATTGAACCTGTTGGTGACTTAATGCACCAACCTAGCACCACCCTACCACCCTATAGAAGAATAAAAGAAGAATGGACTCCCATACCAGGGAAAATGGTCCACTTTACAATAATATAGAATGATGTAGAAGAAGAAGTCACACTAGACCATAACTCCAACTATGACACAACCACCTAATGATGATCCTAGACCTCCCAACACTGCCTCTTCAACTCTTGGCAGATAGACACTTGTACAAATTTTACAATGATGCTTTTACAATGACTCCATACAATGATACTATTACAATGATTGTATGCAGTGCTTCCCACTTGAAGACTTCATATGGTGAACTTCTTGTTGTTTTTCTGCACCTTGATTGCTGCTCTTGTCATGATACCCTTTCTCACTCTCCAGGACATTAGATTATGCATTGATTCTTCTCTTGATGAATATATAATACCTGCAAAAAGTCTTCAAGGAAATACCCATGACATGATAATAGCAAAACTTACCTCATCCTGCAGAGCATATGTCAGTGCTAAACAAAAACAACAAATTAGAATAAAAAGAAACTAATGCAATTAAGAAATGAACATTCATATACATAAGATACCTATATGTAGCTTACCTCTGTTGTATCATTTTGCTGCACCTTGCTCTTTGCTGCCCTAGAAAGTCTAGTCCTTTGCACCCCTTGATAACACTTGATCTAGTTTTTCTCACATTCTAGAAGCACGATATTTAATCTGATGTATCTATGTGATTTCAGATCCCCAATATGTGATCTTTGGTCCTATAGTATCCCTCTGAGTGTTCTTTCCAATGCCATAGGCCAAACCCGATTTGGACTCTTCAAGACAAAGTTATGCCCAATCTCTCACAATGACCTAATTATGGACTAGTTGAGTAGAGCGAACATGTACAACATGCCACGTGTCACTGTTTCCTCCTTCGGCTCTAAAATTGATAAACAGAAAACTAAAATCCATGCACTATCCACCACCTTTTATAGAATTCAAATCCTCTTCTCATAGAGAGAGTTATGACAATTTTCCCAAATTCACTTCTTTGAGATGAAATACGGGAGCCTGCAAAAATCCTAACTTCCACAATTCATATCTCTGAAAATATAGTGAACCAAGATTTGAAATTTAGTCACAATGTTCATTAGGATTCCAAATCAAATGTATTTTCATTTCAGAATCTAAGACTTCATGGAAATGAAGTTATAGCGAAAATTCCATGATCACTTCATTTGCAGGATATATGAGATTTCTTTTTATAGAGTTGAGAGGGGCTTCTATAGAGAATGTTGGAGGGATTTTAGGAGCTTGAAAAATTATTAATTATTGACTATTCAATGACCAAAACCAATTATGAGTACCATGCTACAACCCCATAGGGTTTTATCCCACTAACTGGGGCTACTAACTTCAAACATGAATATCTCTCAAACCATGAAGAATTACTTGGCGTGCCATATATCAACAGAAACATCTCCACCAGTAGAATCCATCTAGAAGATCCTTGACTCAAAATAGAGTAAGTTTTCAAGTAAAAATTCCCTTGCAAGATCAGGGTATCCCTTGGCGCTGCTTGGGTTAACATCAATGACAACCTCAGATCATCTTTAGATCAACAATCTTGAGAATTTCATATCAACTAAATATTTTTAAGATCACGTCCTTCAAACCTCTCAAATGAATATACATTATACAAATAAGTGACATGCATAACAAAATTTAATCTCTTAAGCACAATTTCTCCATAGGCTAGAAATTGATTTCTTAAGGGAAAACATTGTGCTACACTACATGGAGATGTTGAGTGTGTGCATTCTCTTGACTATGACATGCAAGCAAATGTGAGAAAGGTAGACCACTTATGTTCTGCATGTGTGCTTGTTGTGTAAGATTCCTCCAACGCATGAGTGATGGGATCATGTAGTTTGAGTGGATGAAGTGAAATCTAGGTGCTTGGTTGATCTTCAATGCAAAGCAGAGAGTGATGAGGAGCCTTGAGTGATTCAACAATTTCCTAACCAGAAGTGGAACCAACCTTAGGATAGTGAGGGCCTGACATAACCATCAGCTTGGGTTGAAGTGCCTTGATAGTCTACAGGGTTTCGACTTCATTGATGGATAGATCATTGTATACCAATGTCTTAGATAGATTAACAACGATTGAATAAACATTCTGATTAGATGAAGAAGTAGAGAGATCACGATAGGCAAGATCAGAAAATTTGGGATGTTTGTCGACATCCTCATGATTTGATGAATCAGGTAGAGGGGTAGATGAGAAGCAAAGATGTTCACCCTCTATGTTTTGAAGAAGGATAAATGACATATTGGACAGATTTTCTGAGGAAGATGTGTCCTCTACGCACTGTAAGGATAGACTGGCATCCGACGTGTCTTGTGAATGATCAGAAGTAGAAACATCTGGAAATGATTTTTCACTAGGGAAATCAGCAGTGAAATAATCACAAGGGATATTAGGATTAAGCGGATGAGGCATGGTCAGAAGGGAGTCATCCTTCACCGTGGGTTCTTCTTTAGATTCTTGCACACATTCATCATGAATGACGGCGTAGGTTGGCTGCATAACACCAACTTCATCGAAAACTTAATCCTTGTTCACAGCAGGTGAGGAGTCCGAAATGGGAGAATACAAGATAGTATAATCCAGAGGATCAATAGAACACAAGGATGGAGGTTAAGGGAATGAATACACATGACAACCAATAGGCTTGCAAGCCAAATCTGTGCAAATATCAAGAGCAGGTGGGGTGGGAGGATCTGACAGTTCAACAAAGGTATGTGCATGATCTACCACATCATTCCGCGGTGGTGGAGCTATTTGATGAGGTGAAGGTGGACAGTCACTTGTGATAGTGATTGTGCCTGCTCGTGATTGTGCAGTTCCATCACCAGGTTATGAGCGAGATTCGAGTAACTTCAATAATTGCGTATTTTCATATATGTAAAGAAGATACTCAAATCTCCCATCTAGAAATTCCCAATCAACATCATCTTCGGGGAATCGGTATGTAAGAATAAAAAAGTGTGTTTGAAACTATTAAATGGATTCATCGAGTGCTTTTCGTAATTTTAGAACTTCTTTATTGAGTGATTTATGATCAAAGTGATTTAAAGCACAATCTATCTCTATGATCATATGAGAAAGAGAATGTATAGATTTTTCGAGCACCGTGGCACACCGGTGCATTGGGTGCCCTTGAAGCATGTAGACAAACAATGCGCAGCTCATGTATTCTTCAAACGATTCATGTCTTTCACATGATCCTACAATGCCAACCACATCCTAACCAAGGATACATGGCCTCCACCATCATATGTTTTATGAGACGAGTTATCCGAGGGCTTTTCTGAGATGATGAAATTGTTTCCTTAATACATACACTCTGGAAGAGCAACTCAGTAGTTAGTCATGATAGATATGTATAGATTCAAAACAAATGTGAGGACTCATCTTTTCATCTCGCCCTCCTTCTAGCACCAAAATGTTGATGGTATTGGACCTATCAATGTGTAAGGGGATCTCCCAGATAAGAATTCCCAGTTAGACCTTAGGCCGTTTGGTGTAGGAGTCTCAGCAGTGGGTCATATGGTAATGCCTTGACCGTGATTTCGCATAGAGGCAAGTAAGATGTCACTATTAATAGAAAGGGTGTTACATCTGTAGTAAGACAAGGAAGGTGCATGAGAGGTTCTAACACACTAAGGGTGAGGTGAGTGTGCCCCTTGGAAACCTGTGATAGCACTCGGCTTGGAAGGGAACACACGAGCAAAGATACATCACAACATGGAAGGAAAATTAGCAAGCAATCCAAAGTGATGGTTAAACCAACAACACATTCCATAAAGATTTGTACATGCTTATACATAATAGTCTATACATGCATGCATAAGAAATCAAATACATATATCATTTAGAGTAAACCTGATAGCATAGAATACAATACAACATATGCATGAAATGTGATGGCTCTTATTATATTAAGAAGTGTAAGTTCCGGTCATACAATACATCCATGTCCAACCACTAGTTCCAATAGTGGAATGTTACAGCCACAACCACCTCCTCCTCCAAAGAGATGTACTAGCTCTATGCAGTGGAGAAGCCAATGTAATTGGGAAATCTAGTGTCCACTCGGAGCTGCTAGTCCCATTAAGACTGGTAGCTATCTTAGAAACAAACAAACTAAAACTACTTTCGCTTTCCTTTATGAGAAGCAGATAAGAGGGGAACAAAGGACACCAACCTTAGTCTTGCGCTTGGTTCCTTGCTTAGTTCCTCTCCCTTTTGACAAATCTTTTCCACTCCTCTTTCATCTACCCAGCTTCAAAGAGTACCTATGGAATCAAAGCAGCATAATACTATCGCAGAATAGAGATCTACAATCATAAGCAATACAGGACCAGATATGTATTGGCCACACAAATGCATATATCATCAAACATACAAGAATGTGGAGGAAAACTTGAATAGATTTATTAATATCAAGAATAGCAAAGAGGATTACAACCAATTGTTCTGACCCAGCGTCATCCTCTCAGCATGAAAGCCCTTCTTCACCTCATCAAAATCTTAGATCACCCAACACTATGATGTTGCACCAGGAAACCAACAACACTTCCTTACAAGATACAAGATTCCATCCTCCGGATCTCTGTGATGAGGGATCCATATATAGATGATTGTAGGGGGGTGATTCAGCTTCTGGGATTTTGATTAGTGTCCTCTCTCTAATAGTTCTTGATTCCACTTGGAGATTGATGATCTCTTACTCATCCTTGGGCGAATTCAGAGAGGCAAGTGTCATAGGAGAAGATTCTGGAAGATTCCATGATCCTCCACCTCGCAAACTATCTCTGCCATTTGTCCATTCTCGTTCATCACACCCTATAGAAGGGCTTTCCAGTATGCATCGCACCCTTTACACTGAGCAGGTGAGATGCATCGCACCCTCTATACTGGGCATTCTGTATGGTCTAGTTTTGACCAGTTCTGAGCAGTTTTTTGTGGAGAACTTCTAGGAGATGATGTAATCAGCTGACCTTGTTCCTTTAGGGTGTGAAGCAACACTTTTAGGGACTTATAAGCCCTTGGTTTATGGAAATTTATGATTGGTGTTGCAGTGCCCAAAAATGTCTATAACAGTTGCCCCCTAAAGCATGAGGTCGTTAATCTTTTGATGTTGGGTGAAATGCTTTATCATGAGGATCCGAAGTTCTTTCGAGCGGAAGGTTACCTGTAATAAGATACAATACAATACATTATCTTCATAATATTTTTCATGATCTAGCTGAGGCGGGTGTTCCCATGCTCAGCTTTATAAATTCATTTTCATGTACATAGGACAAACAACCGTTTGTGTAGCAGACTGATGATTCGGACAGAGTCATCATCCTTTGATTCGAATGATCATCTGTTCAGCAATGATGTACATTTGATGTCTTTATATCCTGAATATATCATAGCCCGGATGGATGAAACTAGATCCGGGGTCTTCAAACGCGTTCAATATTCACTCAGAGTACAATTCGATCCATGTGAAAGATGTTCTGGAGTCGAACATGGAAAGACATCGCCTGATTACCAGCCAATAATGTAAGTTGTTAATAGGCACAAGAGGAATCACCGATAGTGATGATGCCCCTCAAGGTACTATAGTACAATTTGCTGTTGGAAATAATATTGAGAGGGGGGTGAATCAGTATTATCACATCAATAAAACTTTTTCATTTCCATATTCAGATTCATATATGCTACTTCCACAACTTCTTATGATTCAGTTAGTTGATCCTTAATGAGTGCATTAGAACATTATCAACCATATTAACAGTAAACAGGTGCAGTAAAATAGAACAGATCATCACACATAAGCCACACACATGAACAACATGATATAAGGTGGAAACCCAATGTGGGTGAAAACCAC
>APFE030933056.1:249640-260734 GCA_000404065.3 Pinus taeda | reverse complement strand
CAGGGACCACGTTTCATAAATTTTCAGACTGGATCCATGAACATCAATCAATCATCAAGAATTTATGCATCAAACAATCTCCTTTTCACCAATTAGCACTGAATCAAGTAGACACTTCTTTGACAGCTGTATCCAAATCACAGTAACTGTAACCACACAACAAATCTAAACCCAGAACAAAAAAATACTATCATACAAGCTTAAAGATTAGGACTCATCAATAGAACTTATCCTTCTCCTTGCGCTCAGGTTCCTTCTTTATTCAGATCCAGATCTACACCATAAGCCAATCACAGTATTCCAGATCTAGCACTTTATCAAATATTCAATAACAATTCAGATGATGCTTTGCCAAATGATCTCCTTCCCCTTTTATAGTCTTAGGCCTTTCACAATACCACGGTCCAAAACCATAATAACACAATATCATGAACCCAATACTTGGGATCAACACTTTTGGATGCAGTACCACGGACCAAAACCATAGGATCAAAAAACTGTTGGACCAATACCATGAACCAACCATGAAAGTGCGTGAACTTTTCTCCACATGAAATAAACTTTTTCTCCAGATGAAATAAACTTTTTCTCCACATAAAAGTGCGTGAACTTTTTTCTACATGAAATAAACTTTTCTCCGCATAAAAGTGCGTGAACTTTTCTCCACATGAAATAAACTTTTATCTGCATAAAAGTGCGTGAACGTTTCTCTACATGAAATAAACATTTATCTTCATGAAAGTGCGTGAACTTTGCTGCACTATAATTTATCATCTGAGATGAGTGGGTTGCCATCTGTTAGCCTCCTATTGCAAATAGGGGTTCATATTTCATGATTGACGGTTTGCATGCCAAATATGTCATCCTTTTTTACTGTAAAGATTCCATATTTCCAGAGAGTTGCATTTAGATAAGTCATTCAAATTTTGAAGAGCTGTCAGTCAAGGGAAGGCCAAACAGTTTAAACTTGGCTTCCCTGGGTTTCAATTGCTTGCTTTAGAATATAAAGATAAATATCTGGCCAAACAAGCTTAAAACTTGGCGGATTGGTAAATAGGTAGAGAAACCAGGGCGCTCATCAGCTTAATCTGAGCCCCGGAAGAGACAAGAAGAGACAAGGTTCGTTTCAGATAGGAGGATAGCTGAAAGAAAGACTGAAAGGCTGGGGGTACTAGTTCAAGGGCACCCAAGCCAAAAGAATAAAATATGTTAGGAGAGTAGGCCGGGTAGGTAGCGTTATGGTGGCAGAAACACGGTTGGGGGTCCATTTCATTATTCTCAAGTGTGTGATCCGTTCACCTCTCAAGCATAAGGCAATTTCAATTTGGAGGAGCTCAAGCGAGGCATGCCTGAATTTCCCTTTTCTTCCCTCAAAACACTCGCTAACTTCCCCTAATCCGCTTAAAAAGGTCCTGTTTTCCCTTTCAAAAGCCTAAGATTCCTATCCTTAGTGCTCTCTTAATAAAATTACATATTGACTTCTAACTTATTATCTAAATCCCAGTTATTTTTTCCCTCCCCATACTAAAAAAATTATATACGAGATCCCCCTAAATACATATTCCCCTCCATTGGTTGAAATATAACCATAACTAGCTCGGCATTTTTCTGCTACTACTACAAAGGGCTATCAACCTTTAGTTCTGTTTTTTTTGTGAAATGGGAGTTTGGAAGTGATCAGTGGTCTGTTTATGTCTATAGCTGTGTTCATGTGCATTCAAAAAATGTTGGATGGAGTTTTGGGGTTTTGTATCCCAACCTTGGCAAAAGGCACCAGCACCCTCTGTTTTCATGTGTAGGACAAGATTATACCCAAATGAACAAACCATGTGTTCAGAAGGATAGTGTTTGTAAAGTGATTATATTCCAGCCATTACATCTTATCATATTGTCACTTGTTTACAGTGGTGATTGTCGATATTGCTGTCCAAGGACTACCAGAACCAAACATATTTGCAACTTGATGATGCACATGGCAAGAATAGCATAGAGTCTGCTCAATTTAAAAAGGACAATTCTTTTGTGGCTAGAATTTTACAGTTCTTTACAGGTGTTTGGCTGGAAATTTACAGTTCTTTACAGGTGTTTGGCTGGAATTTTACAGTTCTTTACAGGTGTTCAGCTGTATGGTTACTTGGTTCCATTATCACTTCATGTATCCATGGAAATAATGAAGGTAATGCAAGTGTTCTTTTTGAAAATGAATACACGCATGCACTATGAAGAAGTTGACAAGCCTCCTTCTGCTCGAACTTCAAAATTTTGAATAAAGAATTGGGAGAGGTTAGCACCATCCTTCCAGGCAAAGACAGGCACTCTTACACCTAAAAAAAGATAGAATTCTTCAAATATTCAATTGCTGGTGTGTCTTAGGGAACAGGTATTACTAAGGTACAGAAGGCTATGCCAGAAAATGCTGGCAAGAAACCGTCCTTGGAAAAAGAAGAAATCTTCTCTTCAACTCTTCAAAAAAAAAAAGATTTTAACTTAAGGGATCAAACTCGTAAAAATCAAAATAAAAAAGTGGAAAATGAGCAGCAAAGGCTAGAGATTGAGTTGAGAAGAAAAGCTTTGGAGTCTTTGAGGGCGAAAAAAGGCGGTTTGCCACTAAATAGTCTCCAGTGGCTCATAATTCTTCAAGGCCGCCATGTTCTCATTTTGATTTGTTCATCAAATAAATCAAAAACATTGTTTTCCCTGTCGTGCAAGTTATTGCAGATTAGTTTTTGAGGATCTGAGCCAAATTGATATTTCATCGAGGGGGTGTTGTGCTCTGGACATTTCTTTTTTTTTAACGACTTGTATGTTTTACTTCTGGCAGCAGGACGTTGAGCTCAAATCAGGTACTCTTAGTCCGATGATATGGCAGGTGCAATGACTTTTTGGATGCTGTTTGTGGAAAACGAAAATATGTCAAGTAGATGATGGAGACGTGAAACTTCAGGAGGTTCGAGAATCAGCTGATTCTGTGCATGAAAAAGTTTTCAACTAGAAAAATACAAGGCTGATGTGTGGTGCTTGGAGAAGTGCGCGTGATCCCAATATCTGCAAGGAGAAATACAATACGAACAGCCAAATGCGCATACACTCAAATCATCAAAAGAAATTCAAGCGGCAGCATCACCAGATCTTGAGCAACTATATCAATTTGTGTTGATCTGTTGTTGATTGCCGGCATGAGATTGAAGTAGTTGAATCATCCTCCAAAGACCAGAGATCCAAGTGTGATACCAGATCACGTTTTGAAGGGTTGTTTGCAGAGGCCAAATTTTATTTTGGAAATCACATACAGCAATCATCACAGGCAAAATAAAATAAATGTGCAAATCATCTCAGGAAATCACCATACATCAGCAAGCAGACTCAGGCAATAACAATGATGCGCACAGCAAAATCAATCACAAGGTAAAAAAATGAAATGCGCACATACAACAAAATCATCTTCAGGCAAAAAATGCGCACATACAGCAAAATCATCTTCAGGCAAAAAATGCACACATACAACAAAATCATCTTCAGGCAAAAAATGCGCACAGCAAAGTCAATCACAAGGTAATAAAATGATGCGCACATCACTCAGGCAATCACTGTTGGTGTAAGCGGGCAATCTGGAAGCCTGCTCTGTTTTTAAAGAGATCTGGAAGTGCTGTGTCACAGCCAGATAAACCAAACCAATACACCTGGACGTTGTATTCAATGAGCACAGGAGATAAGTCATGGGCGATTGAACAGCTGAAGTAGTTTGGCAGGAAAGTAAATGCCCGATACGACAACAAAGCAACTTCAGCAAACCGACAAAGAGGCCACATAAAAGCAGCAGAACCACCTGAAGGATGCGGACCAGAGTATTCAAAGCACAACACTTAGTCACATAACCAAAACTACCAGCTGCCTTAGCACAGCTCTGTTCAGATATATATGCATTAATTCCCAGCCTAGCGATGAGTTAAAAGCATTAATTCTTAGATATTTTTCAGATATGATCGGGAGATATTTTGTTTAATATTTTTCCCGTGACACCTGTTCAAGGAATGCTGTAATTTCTTCAATATATAAACCACCCCATAGTCAGTATAAGGGAGGAGAAAAAAAAAAGTAAGAATTGGTCGATGAATTCTGATAGAGATTAGTCCTGTATATCTAGTATGATTCATTAATCAAAGACTGCGGGAGTCTTTCTTGGAAATGGACTGTGTGCTGTGTCTTGGTGTTTAACGGGGCCTTACGGAATTCCAAGGATGTCACATAAATCAATAAGTGCCTCTCATCTCTGTTTTTTCTTTATGTTTCACGCTCATAATATGTTCATATCGCCATCTAAGTAGCAGCTAGAAAGATTAGTATAGAATTTGCTATACCTCACTCTATGCTCAAGGTCTGCTATTTTTTTTTGTTTTCCTCTGAACTGGTATTGAATGTTGATTTCCCTCAGCCTCTTATCTCGGTGAATCCGCCCATGTTCTAGCATCTATACAAGAAATTTTTTTCAGCTACTAGACAAAGCTTTTCACTATCATGCTGATATGCTAAATAATGATTTTGTTTGTGTACTCCTCATCTCCTTAAGGCTTCCAATCCAGCTGGTTTGAGCTGCAATATTGAAAGTTTGTTGGCTGAGAGATCAAAGATCATTTAAAGGATCAGATAATGGGCTGTCCACTGTGCTTTCTTTTTTTGAAAAAATACTGAAGGGTAATCAAAAAAAAATTCTCATGCTCTCGTATGGACTAATAAAAAAATCTTTGTCTATATAAAATCAGTTCTCATATATTACTTTCATTATCACTATTTTACGATTGCAGAAATGGAATACTAATCAATCAACTGGCCTTGTAACCATTTACACTAAGTCTTTTCTTTTTTTGCAAATTGACCAAGAGCTTTAATATGAATACCTCACGGAGCATATTAACTCTTTGTCACCCATGAGCGATTATTATTTAGGAAATCTTAATTGTCCCTAGATAAAATCTACTTCCAAGTGCAAAAATAAAGGAGGATTAATCAACAGTTAGCCCTACAACAATTTACACTAAGTCTTTTTTTCTATTTTTTTGCAATTTGACTGAGAGCTTTAATATGAATACCTCACGGAGCATATTAACTCTTTTTCACCCATGAGCGATTATTATCTAGGAAATCTTAATTGTCCCTAGATAAAATCTATTTTTCGATTGCAGAAAGGAGGACTAAACTACAATTGGCCTTACAACAATTTACATAGTTTTTTGCAAGCGTACTATATGTTTTCGTTCTGAATTAAAGCTTTAATATGAATACCTCAGGGAGCATATTAGTTTTTTGTCACCCATGTATGATTGTTATTTAGGAAAATCTTAAATTGTTCCTAGGTAGAATCTAATCCACCTCACCTCGGTCAGCAGGATCAAAGATATCTTAGTTGCCTTCCATCCCTGGCCTCCGCTTCATCTCTTTCAAAAAACCCAAAAAATTGTTTCATGAGCAGCTATATGCTCCGTATCCCCCTCATAACCAAGAAAAACACACCAGCAGTCCCGCTCCTCTGACTCCATGCCCAATGGTTTGAAATTCATCACTCGATGCACTGCCTCTCTGCTTGAGGCCATTCTCTCCTCACCAAAAAACAAAACCCTTTGTACTCAATAGCTAGCCTAAGATCATTCCCTAAAAACAAAGCTAAAATCCCAAAGAGAGAGCCCTCTCTGACTTCTGGTAGGCTAGGACCGGCAGTCCAAAGCCTGGTCTGTGGTTACCTCGGTCGTATCCCTGAAGGAGCCAAGGGACAACCTGAGCGATAACACCATCAAGTACAACATATGTATCATAATGCCAACTTTCACATGGTATGAAAATAGGACTTAGCATCAAACACCACGCAAAATCTCTCGGTTGAAGGCCATTAATGTAAACCTATCGCCGAAAGTGAGAAACTTGCCATTGAGGCATGCAAGCTTCAAAGTACTGAAAGGGTTGTTCCTAGGTCGACTTCTTGGATAATGAGCTGATGTTGACAAGAAGCGACCCGTCGTAGAAGGGCCTTAATGAATCCCACATCTACAACATGGAATGGAACAAATGATTTTGGAGGTGAAAACGATCTGATGATACAAGGTTTAGGGTGGCGGTCATGAAAGAATGGAGCGTGAATTTATTGCAGCGGATGAGACATAGGTGAATTCTCTGAGCGACTTCTCTTGAACATAACGGAGAAACTGACATGGATTGGTAGCGTTAACACCAAATATGGATGGTGCGATAGACCAATGGTGATATGACCGATGAACGGAATAACCCAACCCGACTCAGACGTGGAGTGAAAGTGTCATGTTCAAGAGCGACTTGCTACCAATAAAGTTTCTTCAAGCTTTCTTCCCAATTTTCCCCAGTCATTGCTGAGCAGTACCTCTTTATTTTTATCAAGCTTAAGGAGGATAACATATGCTTGTTCTATAATTCGCCCTTCGTCCGAACCCGTCACTATGTTTAATGAGCCTAGCGACAATGAAACTTGTTCTTGTCTATACAACAAGTTTGTCGCTATTGATTTTAATGAGTTTAACGACAATGATAACTCGGTCCTTTTTCAATTTTAGTGAGTCTGAAAAGGGACGAAAAGGAAACTCCGATGATCGTTTTTTGTCATATAATCCCTTAAGTCCAACAAAGTATAAAATAATACGAAAGGGATGAATTTTCGATAGTTTTAACGAGCCGAACAAGACAAGCGCTCGATCTTTTTGTGTAATAATCCCTCAGGTCAAAAAAGATTAACATCTAGAGGAGGGATAGCACTTCCAGTATCTTTAACGAGCTGGAGAGGCCAATCGCTCGACAATATTTTCATATTTTATGAGTCAGGTGAAAAGAGCTTAAAGGAGACTCGTTTTTTGAGGAACAAGTGATAATTTCGGGTAGCAGCTGATTCCAGGTAAGGTTTGGAATTTTCCAATCATGGCAGTGTCACAAGGATGGCTAACAGAATCACTCATCATAGATGTTCCTCAAAAAGTGTAAACAATCAAATGGAGGTGTATGATCAGCCAAACAGAGTGGAGGTGATGATGAGAACACGACCAAGGCTCAAAAGCTGATGATAATGCATTCATAATAGTTATTTACCAGAGATTGGTTCATTTTATAATGAGCTTAAACTCTAGGGAAAACATTTGCTCATTGCTTAGGTTTAATTTTTAACGAGCTTGAACTTCACATAAAAACTACTCATGCCGGTCATATAATAAGGACATTTCATCGATAGATTCCATTTTTTATGGAGCTTGCACCTTTCGAAGCTTTGCTCCACCTCCTTTCGTATGCAAGTTAAGAATGACCACCTACTGTCCTAGGGGTTAATTAACTACTAAGGTTAGGTAGGAAAACATTTCCTTTACTCTGTCAGTGCCATTTCACCTCTAGTGAAGACGAACGGTCGACCCGAGCACTCACCCAACTCAAGCAGTTGAAGTTATCGGAACTATAGAGGTCGCTCTCCATTTGCTCACAAAAGGTTTGCATGCCCCCAGGTATAGCCAAGTAGAGTTTCCAGGTTAGCCCTCCTTCTTCCAACAAAACATTTGTTCTATCGGGGAAGGCCTACCTTTTCACAGAGGTATCTTATCCCAGTATAACCCCTCATTCCTATACGGACGGGGGTCAAACTAGTCATATATCCTCTGTGGAAACCTACCCTACACCTGAAGTTTCCTTGTCGAAGCAGGCCAAGGTGCATGCCCCCTAGGTTTCAGTCACGACCTCCCGAATTACTCGCGTTCTTCACATGGTCGGACTGGAGATTGATGAGACATTCCGTTCATGAAAAGACCATTTAGGGATGGAATTTGAATATTTTCTATGTTTGATCAGGGGAATGAAAGTTGGTCTACGAGCTGACCACTCTGCCTTCATGCGGAAAACAGATTACTCGAAAGAGTGAGGAGACAATGGCTCCCATGTTATAAATATAGTCACGCCCAAGGAGTAGATTATAATCTAGAGGTCCTTGGACTACCATTACATTCATATAAAAGGTTTTCCTTCTCAACATTATGGGCACATTGGGAAGGATCCCAAACGGTCGACTGGTTCCTTTGTGAAAGCCTGTCAGATTTCTCATCTCAGGCAGAAGTGATGGCGAACCAAGCGCTTTCCAAGCAGTCGAGGAAAGGATACTCACAGAAGCCCCTTCATCTATGATAGTGCCAACCATGACCATTCTGTATGCTTGTACAATGATTTGGAATGGAACATTAGATGGTAGACGGGGTATGCCTAGTAGATTCCAATCGAAGGAAACGACTAGGTTGCTTGGACGTGGGATCGAATAGATGGCCAAATATGACTCTGACAAACTTCCTTCCTGTGGTAAAGGAACAGGTAGATTGTCCCCATGTTCATCGAAGTCTATGTTTACGAAAAGAATTTGAACAGTGTCATCCTTATTCTCTTCAGTGACTGTATCATCTGAAGATGGACCTCCTGAAGGAAAGACCGAGTCAACTTCCCCCTCGACCTTTTGACTTTCGTCTAGTGTGGATTCAGCGGGTTTATCTTCAACGATAGACACTTCGACCAACCACAATGGCATGTCAGTCAGATTTTCAACCAATGATGGACTCGGCGAGAGTTTCTTATATCTAGGAGGAAGCCGTAGCAGTGAAGACGAACGGTTATCCAAAACTCTTTTAGCTTCATCTAGGAAGGGACAACGATGGACAACGTAATCGCCTTCACACAGTTTACAAGGAAATTTACATTTCCTTTTCTGTCCAGATACTTCGCTTTCACTAGTTGACGGTGTACTTTCAACACGATCAGAGGTTGATGACACCAGATTGTGCAAACGAGGAGACCAGTCCCTTAAGACTGAGGGATGCAAGGACAATCCGATGATAGTGGTCTCCTTTGCAAATGACACATGGATATTAGGCTTGGACGGTGCAGTGGTGGATTTCGCTAGATGATGCACGGTTGGCCCTTTTTGCCTTTGGCTCCTTCTTCTTCTTTTCCTTCTTCTCCTTCCCCTTCTTCTCCTTCTTAGTTACTTGATTTTCAGCTTTACCAGCTTCATCAAGCGAAAAGGAAGGAGGAGAGGGAGAAACAGACGAAGTAGAAGGCTGGGGGGTAACTCTAGTATCATCTAGTTGCTGACTTGATTGTTCAGGAATTACGATGTTCTGAACGACAGAGGTAGAGAAGAGCCATATGGGCAAGCCAGTCGTCAATCCTAGAAGTGGAAATGTGGCCATACAAGGTGCACCAACATCTCCCCAAGAGGAGAAAGGACTAGGATTTCCTCCAAGGGGAAATCCTTGGTTGGTAGACTCCATTTTCCTCAACCTAAAGACCAATGTGGGAACAGTGATATTATTCCGGTTAAAATAAATTTTAGATGCCTTGACACAACTTGTTTTTTCAAATTTTAATAGTCGAGAAAAAACAAAAGATGACTCTAGTCGCCTTCGATTTTTAATGAGCCTGAAGTGACAAGTGCTCAGATAGAAATTTTCCTTTAAGGAGTCTAAAAAGGAACGAAAGAGATTACTCTAGAAATCTAGACAAAGGGATTAACAAACCAATCGAAAAACTGCAGAATACTTTTTACGGTACGGCAGTCAATCTTCTCGAATGCTGTGTTCAGTGCATTGCGATCGATAGGGCAGCGAACACGGCTTCCTAAGGATAAAATATATAGCCTATTATGGTCTCCCAATATATACTCTACGGTACGTGGGAGCACAAGTCTGTACTAGCACTTGTCGTCTCAAAGAGGAGGAATCAGCCAACCAGCAATGAGAGTGATAGTTACTGGGCTTTACGACACCGAAATACGTCTCTAGCCTAGACTTCTAAATGTTGTGCATTAGGTTCCAAAGCATTTTTATGTTCATTGAATTTATTTTACAGTTGATCTTGTTTAATAAATCTACCTTTTAGGTTCACCACATGATGTAGATATACAATTCCTAAAATGCAATCTAAGATGAT
Source organism: Pinus taeda (assembly GCA_000404065.3). Classification (NCBI taxonomy): domain Eukaryota; kingdom Viridiplantae; phylum Streptophyta; class Pinopsida; order Pinales; family Pinaceae; genus Pinus; species Pinus taeda. The sequence continues at coordinate 250,768 of APFE030933056.1, read as the reverse complement.
AAACAATCGTTTACTTTTTGCAATGAAAATCCTAGCTACTAAGGAAAGAGAAATGAGATTCTTTCAACATAGAGCACAGAGCACACACTAGATGCACTGTCCTAAATAAAACCAACAAGCAGTCTAAATGCAAATGCACATGCATGTATTTGTTTTTAGCCTTCTTAATGTGTGAATGACAAGAAGAATTCTAAGTACAAATCTGAATTATCTTTTCAAAGCGACAGTACTAACAATTTTTCTTCAAAAACGAAAGGAAGATAATGACGACACTTTCTGATTTTGAATTGAAAACTGCTTTCGACACTTGAAAAACTACTAATTCAAATCAAATACAAGAGTAATAGTATAATCAACCATCAAGAACAATAGGATTCTCTTCTATGACTAAAAACGAAACTTCCAAATCAAGAAATGACAGTCTGATTACACTACTTCTTTGTAAAAGAGAACTAAAAATGGCGCACAATACATAAAAAAGTTCAAAGTTCTTTGCACAATGGAGGCAGAACGATGGAAAGGAAGGGGGTTTCCACAGTGGTATACTGATCACAGACAACAAAACTTCTGAATAGAGCTGAAGAGAGTGAAGAAAAACCGAAGTCTGAAGGAAAAATTAGCCTTTTCTGACTATCGCACCTGTTAAATGGGGAATCCAGTATGCATCCCACCTACTGCACACAGGAGGTGCGATGCATACAGACTTCCTTGAAGAGAGAGTGCGATGGTACCAGTGTGAGACTTTTACTTGGTCTTTGGTCACAGTTTGCAGCTCAGTTCAGGGATTTAGGTCAAGCAAGTGATGTTCAGTAAATATAAATCACAGGGGTTGATCTAATGAGGTTACTAGAGCCACCACTAGGGCAATTAGAATGTTTGCAAATCAATTGTCCAGTTTATAAACAAAACCCAGAGATAGACTAAAGCAGCATTGATCTACTTTGCACTTGCATATAAAATGCAGTTCGAAGGCTAGCTGGCTTGACTTCAAGCTCCGTCTATAAGTTTATAAAACAAACAAATATAGACAAGCAAACAATCTATTCGCTCCCCAGTGGAGTCACCATTTTGTTATCGGGAAATCTAGTGTCCACTCGGAGCTACTAGTCCCACTAAGACTGGTAGCTA
>APFE030933056.1:218520-249347 GCA_000404065.3 Pinus taeda | reverse complement strand
AGAGGGGAACAAAGGACACCAACCTTAGTCTTGCGCTTGGTTCCTTGCTTAGTTCCTCTCCCTTCTGACAGATCTTTGCCACTCCTCTTTCATCTACCCAGCTTCAAAGAGCACCTGTGGAATCAAAGCAGCATAATACTATCAGAGAATAGAGATCTACAATCATAAGCAATACAGAACCATATATGTATTGACCACACAAATGCATATATCATCAAACATACAAGAATGTGGAGGAAAACTTGAATAGCTTTATTAATATCAAGAATAGCAAAGAGGATTACAACCAATTACTCTAACCCAGCGTCATCCTCTCAGCATGAAATCCCTTCTTCACCTCATGAAAAGCTTATATCACCCAACACTATGATGTTGCACCAGGAAACCAACTGCACTTCCTTACAAGATACAAGATTCCAGCCTCTGGATCTCTGTGATGAGGGATCCATATATAGATGATTGTAGGGGGGTGAGTCAGCTTCTGGGATTTTGATTAGTGTCCTCTCTCTGATAGCTCTTGATTCCACTTGGAGATTGATGATCTCTTACTCATCCCTGGGTGAATTCAGAGAGGCAAGTGTCATAGGAGAAGTTTCTGGAAGATTCCATGATCCTCCACCTTGCAAACTGTCTCTGCCATTTGTCCATTCTCGTTCATCGCACCCTACAAAAGGGCTTTCCAGTATGCATCACACCCTTTACACTGAGCAAGTGAGATGCATCACACCCTCTACACTAGGCATTCTGTATGGTCTAGTTTTGACCAGTTCTGAGCAGTTTTCTATGTAGAACTTCTGGGACATGATGTAATCAACTGACCTTGTTCCTTTAAGGTGTGAAGCAACACTTTTAGGGATATATAAGCCCTTGGTTTATGGACATTTATGATTGGGGTTGTAGTGCCCAAAAATGTCTATAACAGCCAAGGCTCATTACAATATTGTCTAAGCTTTCTCTAACATACTCTTGTTGAAGCTTGGCTGACCAAAAGCCTTTACAATGAATTATGAGGTTCTAATTATAGCAAAGGGTGGGGTGACCCTTGACATTCCCCTTTGTAATAGTTCATCTACCCTCATGACTCTTCATCTAATCTATGACTATTACATCCAACTATTGACACTTGAACTTCCACTTGACATGACATTACATAAAAATGCACATGTGCTCAAGTGAGACAAAATGGGTTGAGCAAGCCATGAAAGACATCACGGACACTTGGTTTGTTATGGTGAGACCAATTCTTTGAAATTCTTGTGATGGTGAAGGTGGTGAGTTGAAGCCAAGCTTGTTCGTCGGTAATGGTGTGCTTCCATCCCATGGTGACATCTTACTAAAGCAAACTCTTTCCTCCATTGCATCTGGGTGCATTGGTATGGCTCCTTCATCCAACTCGTCTACTAGCATGCACATGGTCTTCTTGGTGGAACCAAACCAGGAACACACTGATGCATAGTGTTCATGCTGAACTTCCAGTGTGTGCTAGTGGTCATGCGCATCAACTGTCAACTACATGCTCAACTCCTGTCAGACTTGCTTCTTGTATTCGCCTTGGTGAGTGTGTTGAATGGTTTAGATTGCATGCATGCGCACAATGACATGCATGCTGTTGAATCCCTTGCATGCAATCAACAACATTGCTCACCATGTCTTCTCTGTGCCAGCTGCTAGGATGGATCTATAACTTGTACAGCCACATTTTCATCTGTGAGTGCATGTTGCCCCCTTACTATTCCTATTCCTGCTGCAACTCATTCACTTGTCTGTGTAGCTCATGCTATTTCTTGAGTTGTTGCTTCAGCACATACAAATTTTTCTTCATTCCATTATCTATCTTCATGTGATCGCATCATCACCTCATAGCCTAAGTCTCCAAAGTTGCTTTCATCATCAGTGGATCTTCTTGAGCTTCCAACTTTGTTCTGCCTCTGTGTTGTCAACAAACTTCCTCTTGCATTTATTGCATTCGGTATGCTTCCTTCAGTTGCAGTTAATGATGATGCTCGTTGTGATTATGCTTCTGTCATATCTTGATGTCCTTGTCTACGAATAACTTGATGTCTTTGTGAGTAGGCAAGCTCATAGACACTTGATCGACTGCATGCCCAAGTGTTCTTTGAATGGTGTCTTCAACTCTGATCTCCTGGAAACCATTGTACCTGTGCTACTAAGAGGTAGATGAACACCTGTGATACTTGGAGACATGGAAACACTCATGGCAAGCAATTTGTCAGTCAAAAACCAAAATGAAGTTGAGAACTGACTTGAACATACCTGTTTGACTGATCATGAAGGTTGCACAATTTCTACCAGGAGGTCAGAAGACTGACTTCCAAGACTACACAAGGCACAGCCTAGATGGTTGGGAGGCTGAATGATTTTTGGAGTTGCAAAATGCATAGTCCAGTCAAGCTGCTAACTGCTAGAAATGCATAATGCGCAATCTCAACTGGCAATGGTTGCAGGCTCAGTGACTGCATTGCCCAATTTTCTGGGCAAGCAGTCATTGTCCCTCAGAATTGTGCAATGTAAGACTAGAGAATAATCACTGGGCAGAAATGCACATTTCCAGAGAGGAAGACAGAGCCTTCCCTCCCAGGATTGTGCAATGTTGTCTTGGTGAGGCAGAGTCTGGGCCAAGGCTGCTAAACTCGTCAACGGGCAACTAACGCGAATGTGAAAGTGAATGTATGGAGATACTGAGTGTAAGCATAAGAAAGAAATTGTGCATGCAAACAATGAATGACAGATTCAAAAAATGGAACAACATGCATGTGGGTGAGGCAAGTTACCAAATCGGTGACCGTTCGTGAAAAAAAGTTTCATGCATGTGACACTAGTGAGATGTTAATGAAAACTGAAATGGTGCTAGTACAAGCTAGTACATATCAAAATTACAGAAGGCACTCACTAAAATCAAGCAGACAACGTTCATACGAAGTGAAACACAAAAAGCACCAGAAAATGCAACACAAGACATGGAAAGCAGGCTTACCCCAAAACAACTAAACTGAATGTGCCGATAGCTCATAGATGCGATGCGGGATGTTAGAGCTACAAGGTCGATGTGAGGAATGAGCTTTGCAGCATCCAGTTGATGAGTTTTGATAAAGTTGAGGTTGTGACATGCATGCCACAAATCTAGGGAAAGCGACACTTGGTGGGAGGTTTCTGAAATGATCCTTGCATGTAACCTCGAACTGCCAAAAATAGATCCCTGAAAGAAGGGATGCCTTTGCATGCTGCCTTGGGATAAGCAACCCATGCATGTAAGTTTGTTTTCCTTGATCCCAGATGGAACCGGTCAACTTAGCTGCACATGCAAGAGGTTTCTCAATCTTCTAGGAGAAAATGTGCATTTCTGGCTGGGAGATGGGTTGGCTGCTCAGAAGGCTTGTGCAATTTCTAGGCAGAGCAGCTAACTATTGCCTAAATTTACACAAATTATGGGCTAAGCAACCCAGCTGGGAAGGATTGTGCAATTTTCGGGGTGAAGCTTGCTTAGGATAATTATGCAATTCAAGGGCCCAGTAGGCTTCCAGCCAGGATTGTGGAATTTTTGGAGGGAAGGCTAGTTTCCCTCCAGATTTGCACAAATTCTTGAAGGAGCTACTCAACTTGCTGCTGGACCAAGTCTGGATGAACAACCTATGAGGGAAATGCATCAAGTTTTGATCAACAAGCTATCTCTCTGCAAGAAAAATAATGGAGCTTGCGTACTTGACAAAGCAAGGCATGCTACTGTGATGGTTGGTAGGGAGGCTCCAAAGCGAAGCTAAGGAAAAATTTTGGAGGGTGGTTGCAGCTGCTACAACAAGAGTGAAGATATATAAACTTAGTAGAAGTAAATAAAAGAACACAGATGCATCATTTTCGGCCCAAAACAGTCTTTATTAAGTATAAGTGTCAGATAGAGACTCTTTATCCACGCACACTCAGTTGCAGGGACCCGCGCACTCAGCTTGCGAACTTACTAAGGTCTTCATGCACTCAGTTGTAGGTGCCTTCCCATTTCACCTAAGTACATAAAAATGAACCTTTCCTACCTTAGCACCTTTCCCTTACAATGATTCTTCTTTTTCTCTGATCTCTCTAGACTCGCTATGACTCAACTTTGTATAGCCTTTTCTTTACATTGCCATGGTCCACGGACCATGGGCGGGTCTCAAAACAACTCTATTACCTACCCAATTAAGGGACTAAATCCCCTTTGACTTCTACTATCTTCTCACTCCAATTTTACACATTTCATGGACACTTTACATTCACTACAAAATATTATATAAAATTGACTCAAAACTTAACAAAATTAACCCCAAGAACCCCATCCCAACATTTTCCATATATAGCAAGGAAAAATGTGTTACCAACTCAAACTTTCAACTTATGTCAGACTTCAAAGATTGGTCTCTACTATCATACTTCCAGTTTTAATGTTAACATTATCCATAGATTTAAAACTACCTTCACTCCATCATCATAACATTGGCTATGGCTAATGAAACTAGAAAACTGAAAAAAATGTCATTTTCTCGAGATTATTTGAAACCAAGACCAAACCATAGTAATAACTAGAACCAACAACATAAGTCATATTAGATGTGAGTCACAAGTTTTCTTCTCCTTTGATCATCTAGTTGTATATATATACTGGAATGTATGATCTCAAGCTTATGGGAGGGCCAACCATAGGCCAATGGTTCATGTTTGTAACCGATTGTTTTAATTGTTACAATTAAAATGGGGTCAACCATCAATCATATGATCACACTGGTGCCAAAGGATGATCCTTTTTTATTGTTCCCCATATGACCTTGTTATTTGGTTCAAACACTTAGTTTTGTGCCATTAAAAATTGTTGTGATCCCATATGACCATGCCCTATGATCAGGTCCCTGGTCATCTGCATCAGGATGTCAGCATGATGCCATCATGCCACATAGCAACTCATTAGGGGTACCACATGTCACCCATATTTAATATTTTCACCAATCAAAAAACTACCAAATATACCTACCATGTGGCAGCCCTTGGTGGTACCACATCACTTTGTTGATGTCATCAAATGATGTGTCATGCCACATCATACAAGATGCCACAACATGCCATGTAATTTTACACCACGTGTATGAGCTTCCATGTCATGGCTAAATGGATATGAGAGCCACATGGAGTTAACTGAGGGGTCCAAATCATAATTATTATGTCATCATTTCCGATCACTGTAGCACAAGCTAGTGACCCTACATTAAACTAGTTGATGCAGGGGCCTAGTCACTGCGGTCCTAATTAATATATATCAACTAGTTGTATAGTTCACGGGGTGAATAATGAATAGTTTACCACATTCATTCACAAAAGGTGAGCTCACCTATAGTTGAGTAGAGGTCCACAAGTAATAATCACTTCAAAAGAGTAGTTGAACAATAAAGTAAGGAAAGTCGATTAGTGAGCATCAAATTTGATATTGATTCAACAGTAAGAAGATATTGGAAGAGAATCCATTTGTAGAAACTCTCTCTACCATTGATGTAAATGGGGGTGAGTGAGTTGAAAAATTGTAAATCATATTAATACTGATGGAGAATATGAGAAAAAAAGAGTAAGGGGCACCCAAATGTGGATATGAGTCTGAGTAAATAGTAGTAGTTGGAAAAAAAAATTCATGATAGGGAACAGTGCCAAGAAATGATGTTTTCATCAATGAACAATAGTGTCTAATATGTGTTGCAATGTTTAAGAACTATTTCCATTAATTCCAAAGGGGGATATTGTTGGGAAGTGGTTGTCATTAATGTTAAGATAAGTCATTGATGATAATTGAAGAAAGATTGTGAAGCCATATCAAGTTCATGGGAGTGGTATCAAGTTGGCATAAGTTGTTGTGCAAATGTTGGTCATGTTATCATCAAAGTATTCATATCTAGGTGTTTGTTGAATAGTCATGGTCAATATTGTAGACAATATCTTTCCAGGAAATTTTGTTTCAATTTCTCGGTCTAAATAAGGAAGCTACATGTTTGGAGAGAAGTCCAACAATATGTCACTTGGTAAGTCACATAAACGCAGCGAGATCACAAGGAATTGACAAAGTGAATAGAGAATGGATATCAACAACCAAGAGCCACATTCATGTTCTATATCAATGGTTTTGATATGTTTCAAGCATATGAAATGTGCATAGGTTATCTGGAATATTGTGCATGATGATATCCCATGGTTGATGTCAGTTTGATCCAACATTCAAGGAGTAGTATCAAATAACTCTAGGAACTTGGTCATGTACTCTTCATCTGTCATTGACCACACCTTTAGTTCATAGATTTATTTAGCCTTACCGTCGCAGTACCTTTATGACAAGTAATTCTTCCTGAAAAGCTTCTTGAACTCATGCCAACTCAATTCCTCTGTCCAAATGTCTCTGACCAGCTTCACATCTTCCCACCAAATGTCTTCTTTACCTTTCAGGCTGAAGATAGCAATTCCAGCCTTCATGTTTTCTATGTATTCATGCAACTCAAAGAACTTGTTCATCCCAAGTATCCAAGCCTCTACAATATTATGGTTTCTTCAAGTCTCCATCAAAATTAGGTGGCTTTGATTTTTTAAACTCATCTAGAAAGTATCCCCTACCACACCTCTTGTAAGGATGATAACAATGATGATCGTTATTCCTATTAGAAACAAAACTAGAATAATACTTGTATCCATCACATCTCCTATCTGGAGTATCCAACAATCTACCATCTATAATCATGGCATCTCTATCTGACCTCTGACCACCATGAGACCTACTGCCATAAGCACCATTATTTATGTCCTCCTATACATGGCTGATCCGAAGTGGCCCTTGTCGTTGCAATTCTGACAAACTCTGAAGGAGTATTGCATTAACCTCTAGTTATTTCTCTTGTGCCTGCATGATTTTGTCATTGTTTTCCTTACAACTCCTTATTTCTTCCTTCAAGCTTCTCAATGTGTCTATTAAATCAGAAGAGTTCCCAACACCACATTGCTTATCTGATTCATAGGGAGAATATTGCAATCTACCATCTTGCTAGTCATTTTGATCTTTTTCTTGCAAGGCATACTATGTCAGCTAAACCAAATAACAATAAACCAACATACCTTAGTAAATTTCAGGGAGGATGTCTCATCTGCAAGATCAACCAATCAATGTAATACATGTACAAACATAATCATGATAGCTTATATACTATAATACATAAGAACATAACAATATAACCATGATTCTAGCTAGATTCCAATCATCAATGCATGACCATATCGACCACACATACCATGACCTGATGCATGACAACAACAACCATACTAATGCACATTGACAATACGTAATCATAAAAAACATGTAACCAATCATACACTCATTATGACACACTTCACAACAATACCATCCTCTTTCACATGGCAACATCACTACAACCATGGCCGACACCATTCATATGCAACAAGCATATAAACCACAAAGATGATTAACACACATTAAACCAACATGAATGCATGACCAACGCACACCACCCATCCAGTACAAGGGGTGAACCATGCTCTGATACCACTTTGTCACACCCTCCTCCCACATCTACCCAACTAAATGGTCAACTGAGGAAAACATGTGACGAAAGGCTACTATGATCTGATTCAACCTCATAGGTCACCTTAGGGAAGTGAAACCAATGGAAACACACCATACAGACCTTCCACATCAGCAACAGGAATCCCAATAACCATCCCCACCTCTCAAGTAACCATTCCATGGGTCCCACTAAATTTTTAGATGAATTAACCCTCGAATTCTCCCATGATATGGTCATGCATGCATCCAAGAGGATCTAGATGTTCCCACAACATGGTATGCCAGTGTCCAGATACTTTTTTGTCTAGTGTTGTGGCTACGTCCCCAGGATTTGAGCCTCATTTTCAGGCCCATAGCCCAAGTCACTACCCATAACTCAATGACACTTTCATAAATGAATTTACACAACATAATGATGATGCAATTGCAAAAACAAGGACAAGGTCTAGACTGGACCCCTACTAGCCATGATAGGCATTTTGTCAAACATGTCACAAATATGTAATCTACAGGTGTAAACAACATATATGAGCATAATGGTCACATACTTATGTAAAAATCATGAAGAATCATTTCTCCCTTATATCCTTAGCTACATTATCATCTATTAGGTCATAGATATATTGGTCATTCATTTATAGATCAAAACATGAGGAGATTCATACATCATCACTGTCATAATACATGCTTATAACTAGCATAAAAACAATAGAGATATCAAGGATACATCAGCTATAGAATCCACATATAAACTGATACATTTATACATAAGATATCAAGGAAAGAACCTTTTATTAATGAATGTAAAATCTAACCTGAGATAGGACTACCATGTTCCACCCTACCATATAATGGTTAATCCAATTCTCTCTTTAGCCATTCACCCTCGTGCCATATTTCAAGCATGAATGTTGGACTCAAGCTAAGAACCAACCAAGGCATCCTAAGGCTAAACCACCTCACCCTCATTAATAGAAACCAGATGTTATTGTAATTCACAACGAATCACTAGGCCAACATAATACTCATGTAATAACATGCTTGACCATTATTTCCACCAAGTTACTAATTCAAAACAAGAATGGATGCCACCGAATTTCTCCACCTATATCGTGAGGAATTTTCCTGTCTCCTTGTCTCTCAGGATTTACCGCAATCCACAGTTTGTTCCAAGTAAACCAAGACACCACCCTCTCAGCTTTACCGTATACCCCGCCATTCACCAGCAAGGATTCCTAGGCCTAGTCAAGGGCAACCACCTCTAGGATTTATCATATATCCCACCATTCACCGGTCGAGCATTCCTAGGCCCACCGAGGCAACACAAAATATGGTTTTACTACAACCCATAGTGTAGTTCATGGGTTACTATTCCATGTGTTCTATCATTTGGAGATACACCTCACTCATATTTGAATCCATCTAGAAATCCCTCTCAACCAAAACATGAGAACCCCATCATAATATGGCTATCCAAAAAGGGAAAGGCTAGGCTGAATACATTGTCACACTTGGAGAAACCCATGCCATAACAATAAAATAACCACATGCAATACCATGGATGCTAATTCTAGCAAGGAAAACACACATGCAAATTGATACCTACAAATAATATTGTTGTAGGTACTTGATCTTTCTCTTCCTTGCTTATTCCTTCCTTCCTCTTTCCTTCTTTGTCTTTCTTGATCCAATGCCAAAGTGATCTAAGAAACCTCTGAGTGTTCAATAGCGAGAGAAAGAGAGAGATAATAATGAGAGAGCTCCAAAACTAAAGTGACAAAAGATTAAAAACTTATCCTTAGAAGCCGTTCTATCAATTAGGCCTCTATTTTCTTCTTTTTCCATTATTTTCCTTCAATTTCCTCCTCACATGAAGCTTGTGACCTTTCACCTTCCTTTTCTCCTAATTTCAATCATTTTCATAAATAAATGTGCCAAAAATTCAATTTTGCCTTTCCAAATCCTTTGTCATTGCCTTTGCCAATTTCCTTAGCCATAATAAACTTATGAACACCCACACTAGGATGGTTTGCCTAACATTCAACTAGGAATAAGTGTTCCATCAACCATGGTTATTAATTTTTCCTTTATAAACTTTTATTATATGGAATTTTCATTAGGGTTGTTAGAGAACCCTCCCCCTTGGGGGAACACCGTCCTCAATGTTCGACAACAACTGTAAGAAAAGCATACTTCCCGTGGAGCTTTATAACTTAGCTTGTTGCAGTATTTACAATGATCACCCTACTGAGAAGAAAATCAACATGACAACATAACAAGCATAACACCATAATGATATGACACCCATGTCTCTTATTGGAGATTTATAACATAGTTCATGGAAGTATTTACATCTATATACATATGTACATATACCCAACATCACCAAAACATGTACCAAATACATATACCAAAACATCCGCTCAACCAGCGAATAAGGAAGGATACATAGCCCTCATATTATCTTCCATCTCCCATGTATATTCATTGGGCCCAAAGTGATTCCAATGCACTTTAACCTACTTGATTACTCAGTTCCGTTGAATGAGCACCTTTTCCTATAATATACACTGAGGTTATGACTAGAATTATCGATCTGGCTCCACCTGCAATACAGACCATTCAATCACATGATCAACATATTTAAAATACTTCTTAATCAATGACACATGTAAAACATCATGGAATTTCACTATCAGAGGCAGTGCAAGTCGATAGGCTACTAGCCCAATCCCCTCAATAATCCTAAAAGGTCCACAAAATCGGGGTGCTAGCTTGGCACATGATCCAATCCGCAATGATCTCTTCTTCGGTTCGATGTGCAAGTACACTTATTCCCCAACCTAGAACTTCTTGAACATATCTCTTCTACCTATCATTTGCTACTTTCAAATTCTTCTTGATCACCTACATTTCTTATTCCATTTTTGCCAACATGTCTAGTCCAATCAACACCCTATTAACCAGATCACTCCAAATAATGGGAGTATTGCAACTCCACCCATATAATACCTCAAGCAGACTCATCTTCAGAGATTCTTGATACCCATTGTTGTAAGAAAACTCTACCAGTGGAAGATACTCTTCCCACTTTTGTTGTTGATGCATCACATACATCCTCAACATGTCCTCCAATATCCTATTTACCCTCTCTGTCTTTCCATTTGTCTATGGACGATAAGTTGTACTAAAGGCTAACTATTTTCCCAAACATGCAAACAACTCCTTCCAAAACTTGGAAGTGAACTTTGCATCCATGTCCAACACAACCTTCTTTGGAACTCCATGCAATTTTACCATGTCTCTAATGAACACCTATGCTACATCGCTAGCTGAGAAGGTATACTTCACTGGAATGAAGTGCACTACCTTTGTAAACCTTTCCACCACTACCATGATGGAATAATTTTGTCTAACTCTCCTTGAAAATCTTGTGATAAAGTCCATGAAAATGAACTCCCATTTCCATTCTTGAATTGTAATTGGTCGTAGTAATCCACTTGGATGCTCACACTATGCCTTTACCTGCTGACAATCAAAACACCTAACCACAAACTCTGCTACATCCTTCTTTAGATTCAGCTAATAATAAAACTTCTTCACTACAGTCAATGTCTTATGATAGCCTAGGTGACCTAAATATGGTTTCAGATGAAACTCCCTCGAGGTCACCTTCTTGAGCTCACTGCTATCTGGCACATATATATTGTCTCTAAAACTTACCAATCCATCTATTGTAAGACAATAGTCCACATCATGTGCACCTACACATATACCTATGCATATACAACTACCTATACTACTACATATACCTGCTACAACCTGTGCTCTGTAACACCTTCCTCCCACATCTACACAAGCAACCTGCCAACCAGGGTAAATATGTGATGAGAGGAAACTATGATATGATTTTACCTCCAAAGTCATTCTTTAGATTCAGTTAATAATAAAACTTCTTCACTACAGTCAATGTCTTATGATAGCCTAGGTGACCTAAATATGGTTTCAGATGAAACTCCCTCGAGGTCACCTTCTTGAGCTCACTGCTATCTGGCACATATATATTGTCTCTAAAACTTACCAATCCATCTATTGTAAGACAATAGTCCACATCATGTGCACCTACACATATACCTATGCATATACAACTACATATACCTGCTACAACCTATGCTCTGTAACACCTTCCTCCCACATCTACACAAGCAACCTGCCAACCAGGGTAAATATGTGATGAGAGGAAACTATGATATGATTTTACCTCCAAAGTTATCTTAAGGAAGTGAAATCAATGGAACATCACACATAGTCATCCAACATCATCAACCAAACCCTCAAGAGACAAGTTAGCCACTCAAAAAACTTGTCCTTGGGTCCCACTATTGTTCTGGACCTCTTAGGCCATAGTGTCTCTCATGTTATGTGATTTGATTTAGAATATTATATTGCAGTGCCAAGATCCTCCTCATATTATAAAAAAAATGTTTTCATTATTCTTAAGGATTCATGAATTTTTGCAAGTGAAATGAATAGTTTTTATGTTAATTTTATGAGAAATTTAACATAAATAAGAGAATGAACAGTAGCATAAACATGTACAGAACATCATCAACACATTACAACAGGAACATGATAAAGTGTTGGCTTAGTCGGTCCTAAACTAGGTTTAGAGTTAGTTGCACCAAACAAAACCCTACACTACTAGCCCTTTCGGCATCAACCTTCTTAGCGTGGACTGAAGTCTCACTCGAACCAGTATGGGGGGATGTTAGAACCAAGTTTCCACATACAGAGATCAGTGCGATGTATTTTTATGCCCTAGCACTGCCTCCAAGAAGATCTATAAGCCCTTAGGGCCCTGTACTATAACTCCCTTCAAACAGCCCCTAGACCTCCGCGAAGGTCCATGATTGGCTTTTACAGACCCTGAACAAATGAATTACCTACTTACGCGCACCATAAATTATCGTTAGATAAAAATCTACTCAGATCTACTTAAGTTCTTGAAAAACATCAAGGAATATATTATGATCTTCGCGTAAATACTTAACATGAATTGTGTTCAGTTGATAAGACTTATCCAGTAGTTTAGCGCATCAATATATCATTGTTTCATAAAGATATTATCTCATCACAACATATATTGCAAACATAAATAGCAGAAGGAAACAAATAAAACATATGAATTTCTCCAACAGTCTTCTTTATTAATCTTCAGTATAAGGTTACAGACTCAAAACTTCCCTGCGCACTCAGCTACAGGGGTCTACGCACTCAGCTGCAGATATTATTCTAGGCCTCTATGCACTTAGCTGCAGCGGTCCATGCACTCAGTTGTGGACATTATTCTAGGTCTCTATGCACTCAGCTGCAGAGCCTTTCCCCCCTCTAAGACTTAATTTCATGTGCTAACTCTCTAAGACTCCATTTTTCATACCCATAGACATAGACATAGATATGCCTTAGACTCTCTAAGGCATGCCTATTTATACAATCCCATGGTCTGCAAACCATGGGTAGATCTCAAAAACTGACTCAAATTTACATAAACGAGGGTAAAAACCCTTTTTGACTCCTAACTAACTACGTTCTCCGCATCCACAATTCGCGGAGACTTTACATATTTTTATCAATCCTTACATCAAAAATTGGGTTTTTAACCCAAAACTAACCCAGGGGACCCCATCCCAATAGGCCACCAACACAAAGATCATGACTTTCCCTCAAGTCACTCGGCTGGTGCATTGATCTTACTGCAAAGATCCCCCAACTCTACCTACACAACTGCAACTCTGGCAACGCTATATGTAGCCACCTTCTTCACTTGTTTGGCAAGTTGCTCCGTAGCTAGTCCTTCACTGGCTAGCTTGATCTTTTGCTATGTGAGCTGCAAGTTCATCAGCTTCACCTGAATTTTGGTTGGGACTTGGTAGGCTTCTTCCAAGCAAGGACCCAACCTGGCCTTAATCACTGCCTCTTTTTCTGAGTTGCTTCCACCTGTGCGAGGAGCTGCTTTCCCTCTTGTAACTTGGCGAGGCGCTGCGGTGTAGCAATTGAGCGCATCATCGCCCTAACCTTGTCATACTGCTTTTGGAGCTCGTGGATATCTGTATTCAATATCTATAGGTTCAAGTCTTCCTACAGGGTCATCACCAACTCCATCACCTGTTCAAACAAGGTTTTGCAGTAAATGACTGCGGCATCCACAGTAGTCATCCCTTCCTTAATGGCGGCTCCGCACCATTCCCTAACCTCAGGCGGAGTCGAAGGCTGTGATTTGAGATGCAGCTCCATGATTTTCATGTTGAGTTCAAATTGAACTCTCTCTACTTCTGCCTTTGCCTCATGAACGGCTACAACTAATTTCTGGATCTTGGCCTCTTGTTGTGCATCCTTAGGTATGTGAAACTCCGGTACTATTCTACACGCCTTTGCAATTGCGGCTACTAACTAGGAGCTCTGCACTTGGATAGTATCCCTTTCTTTCACGGCCTACATCTTTTCTATGAACATTTGTTCATTGTTCACCCAATACTCATTGATTAAACTAAGAGAATGCTACTCCCGACCTCTCAATTCATTGTCACTCCTATCTACAACGCATGAAGAAATTCATTGGGGATGCTTTAATATTTATGCCAATGTTCTTAAGGGTACTAACGATGATCTTGTCATCAGTTGATTCTACACTCAGGGACCTTTCTAGTGGAGCAACTATTCGAAGGTCCACTTCCCTTACCACTTCTATAGCCTAACTTGCCCCTAGTGTGAGGCTCGTCTGTGCAGTGCTCACTTGACCTATGCCCACCTATATTTGGATAGTTTGGATCTACAGTTCACGCAGATCCTTCTGGACATTTCCCAATGATTGCATGTATTGTTACTTGAATTTTTCCAATAGTTTGGTTGTAGTGTCTCTCACCTTGTCACCGATCTCATCGATATCACCCTTTGTCAGGGTGATGGGATTCATCTGTGCTTTAGCCAACTTTGTCTTCTTGAGGGAACCCTCCTATTGTTGTTGTTCTCTGCGCTTCTTTAGCCAAAATGGGGCACTCCTCCCCTCATCACCACCACCACCCTACGCAGACTCCTCTTCCTCCTCAGTTTCAGGCAAAGGGGATTTTTCACTTTGCTCGGAGTCACGTTGTTCTTGTTCAGCCTATTCCTTTGCAACGTTCTCCTTTTCCATTCAAGCCTTCTCTTGGGCTTCCTTCTTTCATTGTGCAAGAAACTTTTGTGTCACCTATTTTGTTGCATCCTTCTATTTCTTCTCAGATGAGCTCCCCGCACCTTTGTTGGGTCGAACAGGGTGTGCCAATCTGCCAACCAACCCTTGATCACTTCCTCTATCGCATCATCGGTGACCAAATATGGAAAATCAAACCACTTTTGTTGTGGGTCCTTCCGTGCCTAAATATAGACGTGGTGGAAATTTTCCTTGAACTCAGCATACGCGGATAGCTGCTCATACAAGGTTGGGGACAACCTTGGGTGCTAGTTGATGGCTATGCGGAAGCTCGCTTCATCCACACCCAAAAAACCTTTGTTTTTATGACCCGTGTGGGGTTCCTTGTGGCCTAGAGGGAGGTGAACTACGCAGCCTCCGGAAATCCTTCCTTCAATGGAGGAAACTAGTTGTCCTCCGGTAGATCCCATGTGACTAGCACGATAGAGAACAGTAGCCATGCATAGTGAAAGGGCTTTCTCTCATCCTAGACCTCATGGAAATTCAGAAGGAATTCACTACATAAATACCATGACCAATTAAACTACATGCCCTCCACGCATTTTATAGCTAATGATATCACAGGTGTTAGAACCTCGTCCGAGTGGCACTTCCTCATAACCTTTCTGGCCAATATCTGGGTGGAAATCTCCACCACGGGATCGTTGATGGACGTGATGGAATAGTCGCATGGCTTTTTCACAAGCTCAAATTTCTTTTTCTTCTCTGCCAAGTCTCTTTCACCTACCTTTCCACCAAACTCCTTGGATGGATTCAAACCCTCATGCAACAAGTGTGTGATCCTATGGATGATCATATTCTTGATGGGTATAGGTGTGCCAAGCCATAAGCACCCATCATGTACTAGAGTAAGTATTTGTCGCACACAGGTGGTGTTGATATTAGTGCGGTGGTGGTGGGGCTCCCACAGCAGGTTCAACAACCCAAAGTTCTCCACTTTGTGGATCCATTGAACTGTCTCCAACTCAGTGACCCCTGAGTCTAGGTAATACATGTGCCTCAAATAATTTTTTTTCGCTAAGTGAGGGAACTGTTCATGGTCATCCAAGTTCCAATCCTCCATTTTTAACAGGGGAACCCGCGTAAGGCATGGACCTTCAAAAGTTATCTTCTCTAATAATAGAGGCATGTGAATGATGAACTTGTCCAAGTCTGGGTCCTTTGGGACCTTCACCTTTCCTTTATGCAAAGGGATATATTCCGGAAACTTGGTGATGGGTTCCAGTCCCTCAGCGTCTAATTCCTCAGTTCCCTATTCAGCTTCCAAATCCACCACCTTCTCGGGATTCTTATCCTTCTTCTGCCTCTGAGTGGCAGTATGTTGCCTAGGTGACTCATGCACTGGCACCAACCTCTTCTGCTTGTCTTTCTTTGTCTTTTAGGTTTCTCGCACAGGTGTAAGCTTCAGCCTAGGCAACCTCCGCATCATAGGCACAGGAGTTATAGCTTCCATGCTCACTACCTCTGGAACAACTCCTTCAGAGGCAACAATTCTTCCAGTGCTTGTAGTCTCAACGGGGCCTGGTCCTAACATGGTATCATAGATGAATTTCCAAGTTAACTTTGGCAAATTATTGAATGCATGGCTTGCAACCAAATCCTTGAAGAACGTATGATTCATAAGCAACAGACAACACAACTCAAAAACTCTAAGGGTGCAAAGTTTTCTCTGCTGGACTGGAACACGTAATTTATAGGGAATTTTGAATTCAAATCCAACCGTTGCCCCCAAAATTTGTCAATTAATGTTGTTTTGGCAAATATTTTGGCCTTAGCTTCTATCCACTCAGTCCTCTTAACTATCTCTTGGCTGTCAAATCATGAAGAGTGACTCTAACTGTCACTTTTTGGCTGTGGTGCGCAATGTCCCTTTTCATAGCGTAGCTCCCTTTGTGTAGCACCTCATAGTGTAATGTCACCCTTTTGCGCACAGCCCCCTGTCACGTAGTTCCTCAAACCTATTAGTGTAGTTTATAGTCCCACGCTTCCTTGCAATTGCTTGGAGCACTAAGACTGTCCTGTCGTCATATAATCATTGAGTCGGATCTCTTGTATATGGCTTCAATTGGCTTCCATTCACCCTTCCCGGAAAAGGTTCTTCATTTAGCTTTATGATTTGAACCACACACCCATCTGTGATTTCTTTGATGACATATGGCCCTAGCTAGTGCATCTGAAACTTCCCTAGAAACTTATCGAACTTACTATCACATAATAAAACTAAATCATTTACCTTGAATGTGTGCAGCTTGATGTGCCGATCATGCCAAGCCTTTTCCAGTTCCTTCTGGACTTGCTGATGGAATCTAGCTGAGAATGTGTCTTCTTCAAGTTCCATTAGTTGTGTGAGCCTCTCTTCCAAGGCTTTGCAGTCTCCCATCCCTGTGAAAGCTGCTATGCATAGACTAGGCACGATATATTCCATAGGCATCACAGCTTCTATGTCGTATACTAGTCGAAAAGGTGTCTGACCTGTTAGCTTCTTGCAAGTAGTCTTGTACGCCCATAATAATATAGGTACGCGCATGTCCCAATCATTCCGTTGTGCATTGAAAATCTTTGTCATCACATTCTCCAAGATGATACAGTGTCCTCTTTTGATGATAAACCTGAAACTCTATGGTCAGCATGCTGATTGTTTAATTGAGGAAGTGTGTATCGCAATCACTCATCAATACTTTTGGGTAGTCGAATCTGGTTAACACATACACAAATAAGAAATTTGCTATTGTGGCCCCTGTACAATCCTTCACAGGTTGTGCCTCCACCCATCTGGTCAGATACTCTGTCATGGTGATGATATAGCACACATGTTTTCTTGCCTGGGGGGTGAATTAGTCCTACAAAATCAATTGCCCATTTCTTAAATGGCTACAATGACACCTGATGGTTTAGTGGCAACTCATCCTTTCGTGATGGTATGCCCATTCTCTGACATGCATCACATGCTCGACAATACGCTTGGTATCCTTATGTAACGTAGGCCACCACAAACTCGCGCACAAAATCTTCTGCGTTATTTATTTTCCTGCATAATGTCCTCTCGTAGCTCCTCCATGACCTTCAGTGAGGATGCTATTTCATTCAAAATCGGGCACATACTGTCGGAGTATTTCATCTACACCCATCTTATATAAATGTCTTGCAATTATTGAGAAATATGTCATGTGCACTACTAACTCTTTCTTTTGCTAACTAGTATATCCTTCGGGAGCTATTCTGGTAGCCAAAAAGTGGATAATATCCACAAAATGATTATCCGCTATGTGCATCATGAAGAACTGCGCGTCGGGAAATCCCTCCTCCAAATTAGTAGGCTCCTCCCCCTTTTCAATTCACAACAGATGGGCAGGTCCTACATTCAACCTTCCTGGCTTCACAATTACTTCAAAGTCATATTCTTGAAATAGCAACAGTCATTGACAGATCTTCCCTCCCAACATAGGCTTATTGACTAGGTATTTCAAGGTGGAATGGTTGGTGTACATTTTGAAATGTCCACCCAGTAGATAATGCCTAAACTTTTGAAGCATGTACACCATAGCCAATCCCTTGCACTCTATCATTGAGTAATTCTTTTCGACCTTGGATAATTTCCTGATTGAAAATGTTATAGGGTGGTCCATCTCTCCTTCATTGGCCTATGTCAGCACTACCCTCAATGCAATACATGAGGCATCAACATGCACATGGAATTCCTTCTTCAAATCTAGGAAGACCAATATTGGCCCGGTGACCATTTTTCTTTCTATACATCTAGACTGCGCTGACATTCTTCATCCCAACAAAATGTAGCGTCCTTCTGCAATATCTTATCAAGAGGCCCAGTAATCCAAGCATAAGCCTTGATGAACTTTCGATAATAACCAGTATGGCCCAGCGTTGCGCGTAGTTGTTTGACACTCCTCGGGGCCTCCAAATTAACTATTACTGCGATCTTGGTAGGGTCCACCATCAGCCCTTGCTTGCATACCACATTGCCCAATAAAATTTCGAAAGGGACACAGAAAAAACACTTCTTCAGGTTCAATGCGATCTGGCATCTTCGACAGGTATCCAACATTAAGCTAGACTATCTACACGGTGCTTTACTAAACCAAATATTGTCCAATCGTCAAAATACACCTCCAAGAACTTGTGAATAAATTCTTTGAATGTTGTGATGACTACATAATAGAATATCGCCGGCGCATTCTTGAGTCTAATTGCATCACTCTATACTAGAAACAACCCCATTCTATTGTGAAAGTTGTTTTTCTCCTGCCTTCTAGCACAATCTTAATCTTATGATATCCAAAGAATCCATTAGTGAATGAGTAGGCCTCCTTCCCTCCAATATTACCTAGTACCTCATCTGTAAACGATGTCAGAAAAGGATCATGGACACAGGAATCATTAAGCTTCCTTACTATTGGCCTTGGGTTCAAGCGCGGACAACCAACAATGGTTCGTTGTAGTCTAGTACAATTCTAGAATTTTCACCTTACCAAAGGGGTAAGGAGTCTCACCCAAGGCGTGTCGCGACCAAAACTAAGAAGGGTCCATCATGGAGTCAAGGAAGCACCAACCGATAGGAGAGATACAGAATCACATACATAATCAAGATAACATCATACCATCCAATACAAAACTACTACATGCATGGATATTACTAGATATTTTAAAATTTTAAGTGGGTCACCACATCATATACACTCATGCACATTATGCTATGCAGCCATTTTGAGCTTTTCTTTATATTGATTCAACAATAAAACATTACATGGCATCCCAGCATTTGCCGCAAGTAATTACAACGAGTACCTATTTACAAACTCACGGGCTCGTTCTCTAGCTCAAAGGTCCTACTCAGCTAATTCTCTACATTCTGGTATTGGCCAACTGCAACCAACTATCTTCTCTACAATGCCAAACTCAACAACCTAACCAACCAACCTCTCTTCCTTACAAGCCTTCTCCTTTTATATTTCCCCCTTCCGCCTGGACGGCTAGTTCCCACTCGGTTGTTCTTTCCCTCGACTACCCCTCCTCCTTCCTGTCCAATAGGCTACCTTTGTCTTTTGCTGACATCTTGCCTCAACCCTTCCACAACTGCCTGATCCTGCTTTGTTGTCCAGTTATCCTCCCTGCAAGCTAACCGTTGTTGCCGCCTGTTTCCTCCTTGTTCTTTGGCTAGCCAAAATAATCAAAACCTTTTAAAAATCAAAACAAAGGCCCCAATAGTCCCCAACCATAATTCTTTGACTCTTCCCCGAGTCAATTCATTTCAATCTCAGCGGACCCTACTAGTATCTCCATGGATTCCTCGGATGGTGGCTGCATTGTCAGTTGAGATGGATCTACTGACTATTGGTCTGGTGCTTCTTTTGCTTTCGCCAATGCTTGCAGGGTGGCATCTAATCCTATTGCACTTTCCTCCTTCTAAGGCTCCCCCATTTCAAATAAAGGATCCAACTCCGAAACAACTGTCGTGGTTTGTTGCCTGAATTCCCTATACCTCTAAATGGCAGCTTCCCATCCTGTGAGGATTGTTTTAGCGCATCGAGTGAATTCCTTAACCATATTAGATGTTAACTCCATTGGTTGTTGGCTTTGCAGGTTATCCCATTGTTTTCCACTTATGTCACAAACCTCCTTTAGAGTTAGGACTTGCGTACGGACTGATGGGCGCAGGTCTCTAATCACCTTCTTTGTTTTTGCTGACTCTTCCTCAATTTGATCGACGTGGGCCTAGATTTCTTCTACTCCCTACAATTGAAACTCTGTAATTTCCTTCATTATCCTATGAGTTAAGTAGCCGGTCTTGACACGATGTTTCCTGACTGGACCTTAGTAACTAATTACTCCAGCAACTTTCCCCATGTGTTCTAGCCATATTTTTTGGACTATGACTACATGTGTGACTGCTAATTCTACTTTTTCCCTCCCCCCAACCACAATTGGGTTGTGGCATTATGATATTGTTGCTGCAACCTTATTGATATTTCGCTTATTTCTATGATAGAAAACATGACTCTAACTAGCTGCTAAAAATGATTGACTAACTTTTTATTACCTCCTACCTACTTGCGAGCTCATTTTCGAGACCCTCTTTTATCTTGAGTTTGTGGTTGATGACTTGTGGAAGGGATTTAGGCATGCACCATTTACCCATGTGTGCAACATGATTCCGTCCAATTGCGCCAATCTTACTGCTCCAAAATCTCTTATTTCTGTAACTATAAACGGGCCCAACCAGTGCATCTACAGTTTCCTTGGGAATTTCTGGAACTTGCTATCGTATAGTAGTGCCTGATCCCCAACTTCGAATGTCTTCTTCCTGATATGCCTATCATGCCAAGCTTTTTGCCTTCTCTGCTCCACTAACTAATGAAACTTAGCCAAGAATCAGGATTCGTCAAGTTCCATTAGTTGACTCAATCTTTCTCTCAATGCCATATTATTCGTCATTCTCATTGCTTCAAATATGAACATTCCTGGTATTATGAACTCCACTATCACCATTGCTTCCCTTCCATATACTAGCTGAAATGGAGTATGTTTATGAATTCTCTTCACTATTGTTCTGTACACCCATAGAGTTGTTGGTATTCTTTCATCCCAGTTATCCTTGTTGGCTTATACAATCTTTGTTAGACCTTTCTCCAAGATTTTATTGAATACTTCAACAGTGTCTTTGGCCTGTTGATGATATGGACTAGTTTTGTTATCTTGAATCACGAAATTATTTAGAAGAGCCTCAATAGTTTCATTTATAAAATGCTTTCCTTGGTCCCTTGTGAGACTCTTCAGGTATCCAAACCTCGAGATTATGTTCTCGAAAATAAACCTTGTGGTTGTGTCTATTATGAAGTCCCTGACGAGTGCTCCTTCTTCCCACCTGGTGAGGTATTCCATTGTGGTTATTATGTACCTTTCATGTGAATGCCTTGTTGGTGGTGTAATGGGTCCAATGAAATCTATTGCCCATTTCTCAAAGATTTTCACTATGTGAACAATATTTAAAGGTAGCTCATCTTGTTGGGAGGGCTTTCCAACCCTTTGAAAGACAATGCAACTCTTAGCATATTCCTTAGAATCTTTATGAATGGTCGGCCACCATAGTTATGGTTGCAGTGTCTTCCTTGGGGTGGCTTTACCTCCTACATGGCCTCCTGCAACTCCCGCATGACATTCCCATAATACATCTTCCATTTCATGCTGAAGGATGCATTGCCTCAATATTTGATCAAAGCCCATTTTGTAGAGGTGTCCTATCTCAGTTGGTAGTCTGCTGCCCTTACTATTAAGTGTCGCTTCTGTGTTGTTGTATATCCTTCTAGGAAATGGTATGTTGTTAATAATGTGGCAATCTCTTGTAGGTGATCTGGTACTGCCTCTATTCTGAATAAGTCAGCATCAGGAAGTTGATCATCCAATTCTCCCTCATTCTCTCCTATCTCCAGTCATGACAAGTGGTCTAGCCCCACATTCAATCTGTCGCGTTTTATGACCACCTCGAAAGTAGATTCCTGGAACAACAATAACCATCAGCATATTCTACCTTCTAGTACCAGATTTTTTACTAAGTGTTTCAATGTGGAATGGTCTATGAAGAATTTGAATGGTGTCCCTAGTAAGTAATGCCTAAACGTTTGGAGAGAATAAACCATGGCCAAGGCCTCCCTCTCGGTTGTCGAATAATTCCTTTCCGTAGTTGACAACTTTCTACTGGTGTAGTACATCAGGTGGTCCATATTTCTATCCCTTGGTTGAACTAAGACCACTCCTAGCACTATCCTTGATGCATCAATGTGCACATGAAACATTTTGTTCCAATCTAGATAGACAAGTATTGAGCTGCTTACCAGCTTTTATTTCAATACATTCAGTGTTCTTTGATAGTCCTCAATCGAAATGAACTCCTCCATCCTCTTCAGTAATTTTTCCATTGGGGTTGTGATTGATGCATAATTCCTGATGAAGTGTCGGTAATACCCAGTATGGCCTAGGGTGGCCCTCAGTTGCTTCACGTTGTGCGGTGGTTCCATGTTGACAATTTTTGCAACCTTCGTTGGGTCTACGCATACTCCATCCTTGCAGACGATATGGCCTAATAGTGTTCCACAGAGGACCGCGAAAATACACTTCTTAAGGTTTAAGGAAATTTTCTATTATCGGCACCTTTCAAAAAAAACCCTTAGTAAGATCATGTGTTTCTTCAGTAGGCTATATACTATCCACTCATACATGTACACCTCTAGAAAACTGTGAATGTAGTCTCGGAATGTAGCAATGAAAATCCTTGAGAAGATTATTCGTGCATTCTTCAATCTGAAGGGCATTACGTTGTATTCATATGACCCCCTTTCAGTAGTGAATGTTGTTTTCCTTTTATCCTCCTTGGCTAAGCGAACTTGATGGTAGCCCGAGAATCTATTTGTAAACGAATATGCTTCATTACCCGCTACATTGTCCAGGACCTCATCATTGAAAGGTGTCGAGAATGTGTCATGCACACATGCACTATTGAGACTTCTGTAATCAACACATACTCTGATTTCGGTTTCATCCTTCTTGTTTTTTATGACTATTGGACTTATCCACTCTGCTTCATCTACCATAAATATAATCACTACTTCCAACATTTTGTCAATTTTCTTCTTAACCTTCTCCTTCACCCTTGGGTTTAGTATATATTGTCTACGCTTTACCAGAAGGGCATCCGGCCTTAGAATAATTTTCATCTCCTTTATGTGTCCTTTTATTCCCTTCAACTCTGCTACCGAAGCTAGAAACAAGTCTTGGTACTCTTGTAATAGGTCAAAAATTTCTTTTGTGGTCTGTTCATCCCAATAATCTCCTACAGACCCATTTTGGGTTTATCCTTTGTCCCAACATTTTGTTTTCTCAGCTTCATCGGTAGAATGTGAGCACCTTCTCTTGAGGGACTCTCCTAGATGTCTCTCTCTCCTTTTGTTTCCTCGAAGGTCAGGTGTCTCAATATGTCTAAACCATCCTCTTCTAGCTTTGCATCTACCTTGTCACAGGTCACATATTCTAGAGAATTCATGTCATATAGACACAATAGAAAAATTATGTGAGGACAACCTTCAACTAACTGTCCTGGGGTGAATAGAACCCTTTTTATCACATGGAGTGTCTTTGTCATGCATTCATTGTTACCTCTGAATGAAAAGCTACTAACGAACTATGCCACCAAAACATCCCAATCCGTCGTTTGTCGATGGAGTTCCTCCTATATGTACCAAGATCGAGGAACAATACCTAAGGTATGTATGAATATATGTACCCACAGATCCTTCGATATTCCCTGGCTTTTCCAATCTTTTATGCAGGCCTCGATGTGCCTCTCAGGACTTGAATTCCCTCTGTATTTCATATTATCCTATGGTTAGTCTTCATCCTGGGAAAATATTTCCCTCATGGCTTGCTTGATGGTTTCCCAGTTTCGTAGTGCGTTGCAGTGTGTTCTCCACCATCTTGTCAGTTTTTCCATGAGAGAGATATCAAGAAAAGGAATATTTTGATCTTCCCTCATTTCTCTGTCTACCTACTTCAAGAATATATCCACTGGTTTGACATCGTAGTATTTGGGATAGTCGCTTATCTCTATTCCTATTCAATTTACTTGGCTTATCATTGCACAACGTCTAGTGTTTAGTTCATATCTGCCTTGCTACCATGCATCCCATGCAGCTTCTGAACCGGTCTCTCCAGCTGACAGATCCTCCCACAATAGGATTTTTGTACTCTACACTTTTTCCCACTGTTAGTGTGTATAGCTAGTCTAACATTCCTGGTTCATCCCTATCATCTACAGGTTTTGTGAACCTAGGTCATTGATAAGGTTCCAAGGGTTGGATCACCCTCATTCCATCTACTTCGAAAATCATCGCCTCTTTCTTTAGGTCGATGATAGCATAGTTTTCATAGGCCTAGTCAATCCCAAGGAGTGCTAGGTATGGGTCCTTATCTCCCGTTATATTGATCACCTCGAATTTAGTGCGTGTCTTCATCCCTGCCACATCTACTTCCACGTTTTCTAGCCTTCCAATGGGTAGTATACAATACTGGTTTGCCATTCTTAGTTGAATCGGTGAGTATTTCAGTTGTGGCTTCCCCATTGACTCCCATGTTTTCCTAGGCAGGATGTTTACATCTAATCCCAAGTCTAGCATCATGTCCCTGATCTGGAATCCCGCAACCTGAGCATTAATTTGGAATTCCTTTTAGCTTCTCTTCCTTTTTTGTCTCTCTTCTCGAATGCTTTTTTGGTAGGTTAGCATGTGATCATTCCACTTCCCCTTCCTCTACTGATAATGTAGCCTTTAAAATTTTCCATAACTCCTTTAACATATATTCATCTTTGACAATCTGCAGAAATAATTTAAACTATTCTTCAATTGGCTAGGTACGATCAAGCATGTGGCCATTCTATCTCTCCTCTTCCTTCATCTCGGTCATCCCCTCAAATAGCTTAGCTGCTTCATGATAATACTACTTTTGGCGCTCAAGCTGATATGTTTTCTTTGGAGATGATGCTCTAACAATCAAGAGTGGGTCTGTCGTACTATGATCCTCCCTTGTTTTCTTTCCTCCTCTTGTAAGTATATTAATATTGGTTGTGGGATGACTATTGTCAGTATGAGGTTCGGCATTAACCAGGTTAGCCCCCCTCTGTATGGTCCTTTCCTCCCACTTTGCAATGAGTTACGGGCAATCCTCCATGGCATGAGTATTAATCCTACATTTTCAAAACCATGGTCTCCTAGGGAGCGGTCATTCCTTGGCAACGTGTCCTTCCTAGTCACAGTTGTAACACCTTATGGAACTTCTCCCTTCCATTCTTCCTCCTCTCCCATTTCCTCCTCATCCTCCCCAGTTTAACTCATTAATCTTGAACATCGACCTGTCAAGTCATTCTCCTAGAGAATCTAGTGCTCGACATTGGTCAGTGTGATGTGTTGTAGATGCACATAACTCACAATAGTTGTTATTAGGGACATTTGAGCACTTCTACAGTATCGGGCACATTTGTGGCAGATGTCCATACATTCTATAGATCTCACAATAGTCCTGGTTATTCCATCCCAGAAAAACTCCTTGCTCTCCTACTGCTGTAACTCCTGCATTTGGTGGGGTCCCTGACGATCCCGCAACCCCCCTTGGATACTTAATTCCTCACAACCTTGGGCATTTCGTCATGACGTGTCCTTCCACCATTCAGTGTGTGCACCATAAGTTTGGTCTAGTTGGTCACATAGGTTGAAGATCCTTCATTTACTCAGTTAAAGTTGCGATTTGATTTTGAAGGCCCATGATTGACAAATCCTTCAAATTCATCCCTCCTCGATATTTGTGAGGATATCCGGCCAAGGCAGCTATACTTGATGCTTGCTCCAAATCATCCTGGAGAGTTCCAATTTTATGTTGCATCGATGGCCTCCTGGTGAGGGGTAAGAGTGCCTTTATGAACCAGTCCCACTAGTGATTCAGGTCTAGAGTGTAACACAACTTAGCAATCACATCCTTAAGCCTTTACATGAGTTCCCAAGTGATCTCTCCCTCCTTCTTGATATACGACAGTTTTGATAGCCCTTGCTGGTATGTTTGAGGTACTTTGAATTCTTGCACGAACCCTCTCTTAATATCATCTATCATGGGATTCTGGTTTTGTTCCTCCCATTTTATAAACCAATGCAGAGCTCTCTCCTTTAGCATGGTCTGGAAATCGACTATCCTGACGTTTTCTAGAATCTGATGTGCTCTCCAAATAGCTTCACAGAGATACCAGTGTTGTTCCACATCTTCGTTTCCCCTCCCTGCAAACTCTGGATATCTGGTAAAAGATCCCACCATGTTTACTTGGGTATGATCTAGTAACACAAACCCCTCGTTCCCTAACTATTGGGATCCTTGCAGTGCCAAGTTACTAATACTATTGGTTCCCTTGTTACTTCCAATATCAAAACTAGCCTTATATTTCTCGCGCATGCTATGTATCCGTATCGCTTTAGCTAATTTAATAACAAATTTCTCCAGATTGTAGTAAGGTACTAGGGGAAGGTCGAGAGGGATGCTACCTATATCTTGGGGGTATTGCTGCTGACTCCTAATGGATGCTTCTCCTTCAAAAAACAATCTTCTCATGACGTCACCCATATCCTCTTCTCTCTCCTCTTCATACCCACTCGGCATTTTGTCCTACACCATTCCTATCACAACCTGTAAGGAAGGGTCTTTTTCATCCTCCTGGCTCCTATACCTCCTGTTTTTGATCTTGCTCTCTTTTGCATCTTCTTTACCTCCCCCATCCTCTTGGGGTGTTCCTGACACCACTCCTACTTGGTGGGGTCTTCTTAGCCTTACTGGAAAAAGGCCCAAAAATGGATCCATATAGGCTCTTAAAGTCTCCAAAATTGCTTAAAATCATGCCAATGGATCCAAAAATACTTTTGAAATCTTCAATATTTGCTCAAATATCATCCAATGATCAAAATCAGCGTAAGAGGAGAGCCCTTGGAAGGGCGAAAATACACTATCGGGATGCAAAAACGCTTGAAAACCATGAAAAACCCACAATTGCGGGCTTAAACAAAGGAATGAATAGCAGCCGTTAGATCTGGCCGATCAACGGCCCAGATCTAAGTAGCTAATCACATCGGCAGTGGCAATCGGAGGTAGTCAAAGAAAAGTCACAATGAGATCAAACCGAGTGATATGCCAATCACCGATATCGGCGATATCGCTATCGGCGGGGAGCATATGCCATGTTATATGAAGGACTCGGGGAGTGACCGATGCACGATTACGATTTATCGCATCACTATAATCACATCGGTACTATACCATGGGGCGGGGCCTATGCATATGAATGTGTGCAACCCGATGAGGTAGACTTCATGGCATTATCTATGAGAGTTCATAAATTTTGAAGTTCGCGCCAAAGCCATTTTTAATGCATTTTCCGTGTATTTCGTTATATAATGAAATACAAAGGAAAACAAGGGCAGTGCGATAGCGATGGAACTTGGACCCGATGGGTTTTGAGAAGCAAAATATATATATTTTCAAGTCCGCAAAAGCCCAATTTTTAATGTATTTCGTGTATTTTCGTTATATAATAAAAATACGAAGGGAGCATTGGCCAGCAGCAATTGCGATGAGTCCCAAACCCAAAAGGGTTCAGGAAGTGAAATATATAATATCTGAAGTCCGCCAAACCCATTTTCATGCATTTTTCAATGTTTTTCGCATATTTCATAATATAAGGGAAATACACAGGAGCAGGCTTTTTGCAACTTCCGATGGCGACAAGGCCGGATCTAATAGACAATTAAACCATATTTTAGGACTTTTGAAGTCCAAAATACACAGAGAAGGCAGGATTTTTGCAGTAATGTTGTGTTTTCTATATATAACAAAAAAACAGTCATTTATAAATTTTTAAGGGATTACACAGACCTGAAGACCCTTTCCATTATCTAGCAGAGGCCGGGGGATGGGGATAGAGGCCGAAAGGGGAATAGAAAGAACCACAGCACACACAACTCACCC
Organism: Pinus taeda; assembly: GCA_000404065.3. Classification (NCBI taxonomy): domain Eukaryota; kingdom Viridiplantae; phylum Streptophyta; class Pinopsida; order Pinales; family Pinaceae; genus Pinus; species Pinus taeda. The sequence continues at coordinate 220,944 of APFE030933056.1, read as the reverse complement.
CCAAACCGACAAAGCAGTCATGGAGCATCAACAGTTAGCACAGCTCATCCATAACAACATAATCAATTATGGAGCATCTCTGGCATGGGAGAACTCCTAGACAGTGCAACAAACCACCCAAAAATCTGAAAATGGTTACTCTTCTATCAGAAGCAGAAAACTACGAGCCCATGCTTGCCTAGAGGGCATCAAATCAGTTAACAAGGGATACATTAAGACTCCGAGCCTCTTAGAGCTCAAGAGCATTGTAAACAGGCTATAAATAGCTGAAAGTAAGATGTAATAGAGGTTCAACCTCTGGAGATTGTTCCTCCTCTATTCCTTCAAACTTCTCATCTTCATTCTAGCAATATGAGCTTCTTTTGCTATGATTTGTTCAATGTGCATTCCCTTTTCTATTTTATGTTTGCACTTGAATAGGTTATTCAGGTTTTCTGTTGTGTCTAATGCCAGATAATTGTCATCTTATCTTTGCATTGATAAATTAGATTTACAAGTCTCATTTACTTCCTATAGCTGGCCATTCATACATGTTTATGTATGTAATCTACTGGTACAGTTAGTATTCTCCATCTATCTATTGAATCTATAAATTATTGAGCATTAGTGGTCTAAAGCCTTGTATTGGTGATTGTGTTTGTGCATGTCTTGAGTGAGAATAGAGCTGAAATGGTTATCTAACTTGATCCAAACCATCATTTATTCCAATAGTTCATAGAACAATATTGAAGATTATATGTTACCACGCATCTCCAAGCTACAACCTAAGAGAGTTTCTTGGAATGATAACAGGTCCCATCTTTCTTTTCTTCAGATTTTGAACCACCCTTTCCAGCCACTTATTAGCTAGCAGCGTTGTCCTCTGTGCTCTAACACCTCTAGCTTTCTGCAAACCTTCTACATCCATCGCTTCAGCAACATCTCTATTCCACAATTGGTAACATTCACCCCTTAGGTCCCTCCCCTGATACTGGGGTTTTATGCTACCATTTCCATGGTGGGTGAGCGAAGTAGTCCTTCTTCTACCATATTAATCCACAATGGCATTTCCCTCATCAACCTTCCTCTTACTCCGGATCCAAACAGCGCTTTTGCCTTGGAGAAGGATTGATAACTTTCAGTGGTAAACTCGACTATATATCCTTCCACGATAGTCTTTACCCAAAAAATGATTGCTCTAATCAGATAATTATCTATCTACTAAAGCAATATGAGATCTAAGGAATTCCAACTGTGGTGAAATGACGTCAACCCCCCTGACCCATTCTGCCCTTTCAGCCTTCTTAACCAATTGTACAAGTCTTCTGGGAACTTGCACCAAAATATTTCATATTGATCATTAGTACCATCAGCATATAAAATCCCTTCACTCACCTTGTCGATCGATTGATTCCTGTGGATAGCTTGCTCTGCTATAAACAAATCTATTGTGTGATTCCACCAATCCCTAATCTCTTTCTTGAATATCCTCGACACCATGTGTTATCCGGGAATAGTGTCCACTCGGATGCTGCTATTCCCACTAAGATGGGTGGCTATCTTAGAAACAAACAATCAAAGTCTACTGTTGTTTCCTTTTATGAAAATAGAGGAGAGGAGGAACAAGAAGACCAACCTAAGTCTTGCGCTTGATTTCCTCTCTTTCTTGATAGAGCTTCGCTGCTTCTTCTTTGTCTGCCTAGCTTCAAAAGAACATGTGGAATCACAGCAACATACTAGTATGCAAGAAACAAGGATCTAAATTCATAAATAATACATGATCGGATGTGTATTAACCATATACATGCATATATAAACAAGTACACAAGAATATGGAAGGAAACAAGAATAGCTTTATTCAGATGAAAAGTAGCAAGAAGATTACAACCATGTGCTCTGACCCAGCATCACCCTCCAGCTAAGAAGCCCTTCTTCACCTCAAGCAAAGCTAGATCACCCAACACTATGAATGTACACCAGAATACCAACAACACTTCTCTATAAGATACAAAATTCTAGCCTCCGGATCTCTGTGATGAGGGATCCATATATAGATGATTACAGAGAGGTGAGTCATCTTCTGGGATCTTGATTAGTGTCCTCTCTCTGATAGTTCCTGCTTCCACGTGGAGAATGATGATCTCTTACTCATCCTTGGTCGAAAATGGAGAGGCAAGTGTCAGAGGGGAAGCTTCTGGAAGATTCCATGATCTTCCACCTCGCATTTTTGTTCCCGCCATTTGTCCATTCCCCACCATTGCACCCTACAGAGGAGAAAATCAGTATGCATCGCACCCTGTACACTAGGAAGGTGATATGCATTGCACCCTCTGCCTTGAGCTTTTAGTATGGTCCAGTTTCGACCATTTATGAGCAGTTTTCAGTGGAGAACTTCTGGGAGATGATGTAATCAGTTGACCTTGTTCCTTTAGGCAGTGAAGCAAC